>RJWH01009013.1:0-18602 GCA_004363575.1 Solenodon paradoxus | reverse complement strand
TATTCCCTGCCTGCACTCCATCCCTGCACTCCGAACCTCCAGCCAGAGCATTTCTCTCTGGGGCCTGAAAACCCAGGCACTCCCGGCCATGCGGTTCCCTGCAAGAATTTCCATCGCTTCCAGCTCCATCTGCCAACACCTATTCATCCACATCTCCCATTCAAATGTCACCACTTCCAGGAAGCCTTCCTCGGGTGGCTAGAAGAACAGATCCTTCCCTTTCTGTGTCCCGGAGACTCCGCCGTGCTACTCACCACCCCAGTCACAGCGGGCCTGTCACTGCCCTGCCTCCCACATGGACGCGAGCTCCGTAGAGCAGGTGCTGTCCCCACTGCTCTGTGTCCCCAGGGCCTTGGGCACAGTTCATTGGCTTTGAATCCCTTGTTTGTGGTCCTGGGTCACAGGGTCTCCAGTGGGAACTAATGAGGTCCAGTTTACCCTAGATGTCTGAGCCCAGAACTTGTGTGTGTCCGCAAGGGCTTCAATCACCTCCAGATAAAGGCTCGGCCATGAGACTGCTACTCACTCAGCCCCCACTCAATCAACCAGCCATCCGACGACCTAAACACACACCTACCCATTCACTCATTCACTCACTCACCTACCCATCTACCAATCCATCCATCCATGCAACATCCATACATACATCCACCCATACATACATCTGCATCCACTCTCCATTCATTCTTCCATCTAGTCATCCATTCTTCCATCCACCCCACACACACATACACACATATATCTGTTCACTCACTTATTCATCCATCTATCCATCTATTGAACCATCCTTCCATCCATCCATCTACCCATTCACACATCCATCATCCACACACATATCCATGCATCCACCCTCCATTCATTCTTCCATACATCTACCCACCCACCCATACAGACAGGTATACATCTATACATACATACATATGTCCATTCACTCACACATCCATCATCCCTCTGTCCATCCAGCTCCCCAACCATCCTTCCATCCATCCATCCATCTACCCATCCATCCATCCATCCATGCATGCCACCTCCATTCATTCCTCCTTCTATTCATTCATTCATCCATCCATCCACCCTCCCAGCCATTTACCCATCTACCCACTCATCTACCCATCCATCCATCTATCCATCATCCATACATACATGCATCTCCACGCATCCACCCTCCCACTCACCCACCCATCCATCCCACAACCATCCATCCGTTCAGCAGACGTTCTCAATGCCCCTGTGTGCCGGTTTCTGTGCTAGGCCTAGGGACACGGCAGTGAGCACAAGAGCCAAGGCCTGGCCCTAACAGAGCTCCAGATCTCAAGAGTTTAACAGACACTGAACAAGGAATTCAGAGGGGACGTGGGGTTGACAGGCCATGACCGGCCAGAAGGAAGGGGAGAAGGGCCCCAGAGGAGGTCGGGCACGGGGAAGGCTGGGGATGGAAGGTGCGCCAAGGCTAGAGGTGGGCCCGGGAGGTGGGCCGGGACTAGCGTGAGGAGGAGAGGCGGCCAGGAAATGCCGGAGGAAAGGTGCTCCTGGGCTCGAGGCAGCGAAGCCGTCTCCCTGGCCGGGCTCGGGGAGGGGCGGCGCTGAGGGATGGGGGCTCAGGCATCCGTCGAGCGTGGGGAGCCACAGAGGCGCTGGACTGCACGAGTCTTGCAGCTCTGGCTTGGGGAAGCTCCCCGTCTGCGGAGGGACTGCAAGGGCACAGATGGCGAGGGGAGGTGGAAGCACAGTGCTCCCGCTCAGGACTGCAGCGCTGGCCCCAGCCCCGGCCGGAGGAAAGTCGCCTGCGTGGCCCTCCCAGCCCCGTCAGCAGGAAAAATGTTTTGACAGAAAGAAGCACTGACCGCAAGATACAACTTCATGCTAAAGGTATTTCATCCATAAGCTGCTTTCTTATTACTTTCAGATGGTTTGAAATAAGCAGCTTGGAGCCCTCGGTGGGGAGACCGGGGCTGCAGGGCAGGGGCTATGCGGGGGCTGCCCCCCTCCAGGTCTCAGGGACACACCAGGCGCACAGCCAGGGCCTGGCTCAACCCCGGGGCAGAGGGCATACGGGGCCCTGGGACCAGACAGCCCCTCCCTGGGCCTGTGCCCACCAAGACCGAGAAGGCTGGACCAGGCTCACCGGCAGCATCTCTACGTGCCTAGTCCTGTGCGGTCCGGCGGTGCGCCAGCCAGGCACACAGGCCTGGCAGTTCCCACATCAGAGCCAAGGAGGCCTCCCTACCCCAGGCCCAGCACCCCAGCTTGGAGGCCCTACCAGCCAGGAGGCCAGGCGTGGCACAGAGAACACCCATCGCTGGCATGAACGGACTGTGTCCGCAGCCGTGATGCCCATTGGTTTCAGGCTCAAGAGCAAGCAGAGGGTGGGAGGGGGGCCAGATATGACGTGAGCTCCACCCGAGGGACAGAGGTCAGCTCCTGGTCCCAGGGGCAGCAGTGGGCACTGAGACCTAATCCTGCTGAGCCCTAAGCCCAGTCATTTTGAAACCAGAACCCTTAATGGGGTTCAGGAGGCCCCAGAGGGTCCTGGAGGGGAGGGACACACAGGGCGCAGCTGCCCTCCTGCTGCAGTCCCTGCTTTCTGTCCTGCTCGACGACCAGACACAGGACGGGGGGCTGTGGGCTGCAGACCTTCCTGGAGAGTGTGTCATTTTGCACATGCACCCCACGTCTGACGCTGTTTTACTGGTGGGCCAGCTTAGAGTGGTCCCTGCAGGGGCTGTGCCGTCCAAAGCCCGTCTCTCTCCGCCTCTCCCAAGCTCCCCATTGCCGCTGCCGGGGCTCCACCCCGTGAACGTGGCTTCCATCCAGCAGGATTCACAGGCACCCGTGACTGGCGCTTCCCCGTCACGCTGTCTGAGATGGGCAGTCGTCCACGGTCCCATGCTGGTCTCCCCAGCCGTCCGAGGGCTCTGCCCGGCCCTGCAGACCCCACCTGTCCTCCGGCCAGCCTGAGGGTCTTGGAGGCATTTTCCAGCTCTGGGGCCAGAAGCTGAGGTCCCAGCTCCGTGTAACCCCCAGGCTCCCCCCCGAGCCCGCATGGAGGCGGGTTCAGTGTGGCCAACGACCCGCTCCTGTGGACAGACAGCCGTCACCTGCCGGAGCCCATGGGTGCCCACGCGGGCTGCTTTTGGGGGGCAGACGCCTGCAAAGAGGCCGAGGGGAGGCTAAGCATCAGAACAGTCACCGACGCTGCCGCCCGCAGGCACCTCCGATCTGGGCCCAGCTGGAGTGCCCAGGCCAGCATGACAGCCCCGTGCGTCACCGACGGTGTGGGGGGCGCTGAAGGACCAGAGAAGGGTGCCGTCTGTGTCACAGGATAAGAGGCCATACCAGGTGCTCAGGGACACCCCTTCGCCTGCCCCCTCTGAGTCTGGCAAGACTGCACGTTTGCTCGTGAGGAGGCCGCACCTCCAGGCCCCTCATTCCCCCAGGGGACACTTGGCTGGGCCACCTGGGCGGGCGGCCACCCCAGGACACAGGTGCAGGGTGGACCACAAGAAGGGCCTGCCGGTGAGCCCCGCCTTTGCTCTGAGACCTCAGCAACACCCCCACCCGCCCAGCCTCAGAGCCCACTGGTCACGGAGCTCCCGACATCCGCCAGCAAGGTCAGGAGGCTGGCACGGAGGCCGGCTTTAAGCACTGGCCTTCACGAGCTCCGGGAGCGGCCGCGTAGGTCACCAGGGAGCTTGTTAGAAGCCCTCTGGCTTCACCCCAGACCCGCTGAATCACAACCTGCATTGTAACAAGATCCCGGGGGACCGTGGGCGTGAGAAGAGCCGAGAAATGCTGCTTTAGAGGGCCTCGAAGGGGGGCCTTTGCGCCCACACCTCGGGGGCTTGGAACCCCTCCCTGGCCGGCTCCAGCCCCAGAGCCCAGCCTCCCACCAACGCCCCCTGCCCACCTCCACGTGTGTCCCCTCACTCCCCACTTTGCGAAGGCGCAGCCTGGCTCCCAGACCCCAGCTGCCCGGACCACGCAGAACCTCGCCAGCGGACTTCCAAGAGCCTGGGGCTTGAGGACCATGTCCGCTGGTCCCCGCCCTACAAGGGGCCTCCTCACACCGTCCCATGATGACCCCCGGGCGGTTCCAGACTAAGGAGAATGAAACACCTCCACGCGGGTGAAGCCCCCAAGCGGACTGGCCAACTCCACGGCCCCTGCCCGCCTTGTCCCCAGCCACTGGCCCCCTGACACCGTCTGTCCCTGAACACACCAAGCTGGGCTCTCTGCGGCCAGCCCGCCTGCATCGTGACCTGGGGGAGAACGGTGGCAGGAGAAACCTAGGAGAGCCTGGTGAGTGCCCTGGATAACCTGAGCTTGCCAGGAGCTTCCAGAACATTCCTGCCCTCTGAGTCTGCTGTGACGAGAACGCCAGGGAAGCGGATTCTCAGGGCAGGGCGAGGGTCCGCGGCAGGCGGGGTGTGCGGCCACCGCTGTGCAGAGGGCTGCCCCTGAGCCCCAGGGAAGCGCGCCGGCAGCACCTTCTCTGGCCGCCCTCAGCCAAACAGGCCGGCTCTGCTGTCCCACCCATGCTGTGGCACCGTGGTGGCGCCTTGGGGACACATGCCATGCCTCACCGGCTGCTCTCCTGTGAGCAGGCTCAGCATGAGCTGACCCAGCCCTGGGAGCGCTGGCCAAACAGGCCGGAGGCCGGAGGCCCCTGGAGCGTGGGCACGGACAACAGGAAGGCCAGGCCACCGCATCCTGACTGCCGCCACCCAGCCATCAATGGGCCTGTTCACCAGCGAGGCCATGCTGCCCCGGCCGCCTCTCCCCCAGCTGCCCTGCCCTCCACCTCCGCGGGTTTCCTGCCCCACTCTGGGCCCGCCCGTCTGCCTGCCCGCCCGCCACGGAAGCACGGCTGGCCCCCCGCCAGGCCCTGTGGGACCACACGGGCTCCTGCCAAAGTCTCCCGAGGGGCTGCCCTGGCCAAGGGCACAGAAGGGGCAATGGCTAAACCAGGGCCAGGCGCAGAGCCCTTCCGGGCTGTGACCACTGGTAAAGCCTTTGTCCTTTGTCTTCACGTGCACAGGAAGCAGGATAGGGGCTGCCCCTCCTGTCCCAGGCTGGGGAGGGTGGCAGGGGCATGACAGGGACACCAGGCCGTCCTCACTGGGGGCTCCTACGCCACACCAGCCCATCTGTGTCCTCAGCGGTGAGGGTCCAGAAGTGCCTGGAGGGGCTGGATAAGGTTGGGGCGGCGGGGAGGGCGTCTGGTAGGCAGGCCCCACAGCAGAGGAGCCTGGGGCCTCCGTGGGACGGAGAGTAATCCTCCCCGGTTTGCACAGCTGGAGGAGGCAGCGTGCACTCGGGAGGCAGCAGTGAGCAGAGGGACAGGGCACGGGGGACTGGGAACCCAGCTCTGTCGTCTCCAGTGCCAAGCTGAGCAGCTCCCAGAGCCCCATGCCCCACTGGAGGCTGCACCCCGTTACTCAGCCCTCCAGACCCCCGACGGGACGCCGAGGATGCTGCCGTGCAAGTCCAGAGCCTGGACCCTGACCAGGCTGGGAGGTGGGTGCCACTCTCAGGGCCGCAGGTCCTCATATGAGAGGACCTGTGATGTCGGCGCTCAGGCTCCAAAGAGGCTGAGGGCCCCCCGAGCCTCCAGCTCTGGACTAGGTGCTGCCTTGCCACCCAGGGGTCCTGCTGTCCCCGCTTTGCAGGTGAGAAAACTGAAGCCAGGAGTCTCTGTGAGGACCTGACATCCCTGCTCTCAACCTGCGATGAGCACTCCTGCCTTCAGGACAGGAACCCCAGCTCAGGGCCCCGGACCTGGCCAAACCTCTGAAGCCCTGCTCCGGCTTCTCCTGCTCCGGCTTCTCCTGGGCCCTCTGAGCCCTGCGCGCCCCGACCACACAAGGGGGAGCCCTCGGGAGAGATGCCGCACCAGGCTGTGAGCCTGATGATGGGACACAGAGTGCGCAGGTGGGGCCTCAGCAAACGTCGGCCGTCCTGTCCCAGCGGCGCATGGTACACACCTATGTCAAGAGCATGGTCCTTCAAATAACAACTGTCCGGTCTCTGTTCCCCTGGAGGACTGTCCTCGGAGAAGCGGCTCTGCTCCGCTTCTCAGGAGGGGAGACCAGGACGTGAGGAGAACGAACCTGCAGGTAGCAGACCCAGCACGAGGCTGAGGCTGACGCCTGGCCATCAACAACGGGCCTTCTTGTGGCTAACAGGACTTCTAAGCAGACTCGAGTCCCTCAGCCAAGTCTGAGCTGTTAACGACATGGTCCCCTGTCCTTTCTTGTGGGCCTGGGCAGTTACCCCTCCAATGAGCCTCCCCAGGTCCCCCAGCCCCTCTCATACTGTCCCTCTCACTTGCCTTCAGTTCCAGAGGTGTTCAGGATCTGAGCAGACCTTCCCAAGTCAAGAACGACCTCTTAATCTGTGAAGCAAATGTGTGTGACAGTAGGATTCATACCACACCCTCTCAAGCCCCTCGGGCCACTAAACGCCTGAATCCAAAAGCAGTTATGATTCTTCTAGACCACCAACTTGCTTTATCTCGGGGCCCTAGCACCAGTGGCCACAAGCTGGTTTCCCTTTTTGCTTTGGCTGCTAGGATGCTCACTGAACATTTGACATTTGGTTTGGTTCCTTTCCTACCATTATATGCCCTTCGTACTCATTCCCTCAGCCATTCGTTACTTTAATTATTATTATACATTTTAAAGAAATCAATTAAAGCTCTTTGTGGAATGAGGCAATGATGAAATATAATCGACACCATTGCTAAGTGATAATTGTGCAATAAAGCAGAACTTCTCAAACTTTCCTCCATGTTACAGAAGCATCTGGTGCACAATTATGGGGACTAGAACTACCAGGACAGAAGACAGAGGGGGTCCCCTACGGACAGGGCAGGTTTCGTGCAGTGGGGAGGGCGCGGGCATGGACGGCAGGGTGTCGCCACCACTGCTGTGTCCTCCAGCCGCTCTCTGCTGGGGCGCTGGACCACCAGCTTCCTTTCAGCACCTGATTTGAAAGTCTAACCTGGTTGCGCCCGCTTCTGCACCCAAAGCAAAATTCTCCCGACAAAACATCAGCACAACTTGGGCTGGACGGAGGGTGTGCAGCCCACGGAGGCCCAGGCGCTGTCGCTCTGGAGGGCGGACAGGGCAGGGCCTGGTGGAGCTGAAGCAGACACAGGCCTTCGCAGGGGCCTGCGGGGCACAGGGCACTGAGCGCACAGACACGCCATTCTGTGAGGCTCAGGGGACACGGCCACCCTGCACGGGGCAGCGGGCAGTGCGTGTGGGGTGGTCACAGATGCACCAGGGCCCAGGACAGAGGAGGGCATGCTGGGCGCAGGGACAGCGCCCCCATGTCCAGCTGTGCAAAGCCGGGTCACAGGGCTGGCCTCACATGGTGCCCTCAGATGTGCCCCGGGTCCTCTGCACTGCCCTCTTCCCGCTGCCCTCAGGCCGCCCACTCCGGATCCATCACCCTGGCTCCCCAGCTGGTGCCCCTCACCCCGGCCCCGAGGAGGAAGGTGGGGCTCAAAGCCTGGGTCACCAGAGTCCCGCCTGGTGGGACCTGCTGCCTGTGGGAGCCCAGGCCTGTGTCCCGGGCAGCTCAGGACGAGCGTGCAGCTGGCCTGCTCAGGCCCAGCTCAGCAGAGGCGGCAGCACGGGAGCACTCACGTCACACCTCCGTGTGACTGGAACCCTCTTTGAGCTGTCCCAGCCACACCCTGGCCTGGCCGCTGAACGCACGGTATGTGGCCACCTCAGGGCCTTCGGTCCGGGTACCCTTCCGGAACATTCCTCCCCAAGCCTCCAGAAGGCCCCTTCCCTCATCAGTTGGGGCCCTGCTGTCTGTATCCCCAAGTCCCCGGCCCCTCAGACACTCAGCGTCCCGTTCCCCAGCTTCGATGCCACACTTTCCATCGGCACGAACGGTTACTCGTTCAGCTCGGCTGGCTCTCAGGTCCCCTCAAGGCCACGCAGAGCAGCACCGGGCACTTTCCGGAGTGGACGTGACCCACCACAGCAGAACGGTCTGGGGCCCGCGACCCCTCCATCCACCTGACCTCCCCGCCCCCCACGAGCCAGGTCCTTGTCACGCTCACGGGAACTGTCCCTGTCACCAGAGGCGCGGCCTGTCCTCCTGTCCACACTGCGGCTCATCCAGACGTGTGGCCATGTCCGCACTTCCAAAGCCGGAGTGGCCGTCTGGTGGACGTCCGCTGTGGCTCAGCCACCTGGCTCAGACTCCGAAAGCCGCATCCCTCTGTCGAACGTGACCCTTCCCAAGAAGGACACACCTCGGGTGCGGGGGACTCGGCATTTTCCATCATCCCCAGCGGCGGTGAAAGCCTTCTCTTCCACGGGGTCTCACAGTCGATTGAAACCAGGACCAGAGGGCAGAGGGTGCAGCCACGCGCCCGGCGCCCAGGGACCGAGGAAGGCGAGGCTTCCCGTGAGCCGACGTGAGTGTGCGAAGGAGTGTGAGTGTGCAAGAGGCAGTCCCAGAGTGCAGTTTATACCACCCCCCAGAAGCAGCTGCGTTCGTTGCACTTTAACCAGGACGGAAATCTATTTTTAAGTGACGCAGCGCATCTTTTTTGAAAAGTGCCCCGAATATCACTTGTCTGGCAGCACAGAGGCAAACGTCGGGGCGACCAGCACAGAGCAAGGCGGGGGGCCTGGCGGGAGGAGGGCGGCCCCACGTTACCAAGCTTGGGTTTCTCAAGAGAAGGCAGAGTCCCGGACTTGACCAGTTCATGCTTCTCAGCTACTGGCAAACGGCGCGGGAGCCAGGCCAGCGGAGGACCACACCGGCCGGCAGCTCGCCCCCCATCTCGGCCGACAGCGGGGACACCTCCCACATGAGCAGCCCGGGAAGAGCACGCACGAGACCACGGCTCCGAAGCTGCGGAGCAATCGATGGAGAATCGCACGGCACAGAGAACCGAGGAGCGAGCCGGGCGATGAGCGGCGAGTGGACGCACATGGGCAGCGTCTCAGGGACAGTCGGCAGCAAGAGGAGTCAGCCGAGGGCTGCGGCCCGGGTTCCGCCCACAGGGCACCCTGCTAAAGGCACCACCATGGGGACAGTGACCGAGACAGGGCCGGGGGCGAGGAGCGGGCTGGTGACAACGGGACTCGGGGGGCATGGGGAGCGACAGAATTGCGAGAAGGAAGGCCAGTGGGCACGAGGAAGGGAGACCAGGAAGCGCTTTATTTCCTTTAGTTAGCTGCTCATCTTGGCTGCTTCCAGGCCCGGGACACTTGGGTGCATGTGGACCAAGCCGGGAAAGGTGGTGGCCCTAACAGCGACCCCACCAGGTGGCACCCCTGCTGACCTCATGTTCACTCGGTGGCTCCTGCAAAGGCCTGATCACCTGGGCGCATGCAGATTTGGGAAACAGTCCAGCCCACTCCCTGGGCACTTGCCTGTCACTTACTCGCAGGTCCCCACTGTGTCCCCACGTCCCTGTAGCCGTGTTTCATCCGCTGAGCCCAGGAGGGGTGACAGACACGTTCCTGTGATGGGAGCCCTCTGGCCTGGGGAACAGAGCCCTGGCCACCCGGAGGCCCCGGGGGAGCCGCGCTTCCCCACTCCCGGCGGGTTTAGACCAAGGGGAGATGTGGACCCCGAAGCGCCAGCCCTCAGCTCTGGAAAACAGGTGAGGACGCCACCGTCCCTCGATGCCAGGAGACAACAGACCCAACGAGGCGCCATGCCCACGGGAGGAGTAAGTGACGGCGGCCAGGCAGGGCTGTGAGAGCTGGGAGGGCCCTGGCGGCACAGGCGGCCTCACGGACACAGGCACACAGACACCACGGTACCGGCCACCGGGCCTGTGAGACGTGTCTACAGAGACATGTGCGCCCACCGTGCCCGCCAGCGCCGGTCCATCCGGCCCCCTTCAGAGGGCCCTCCCGCCACCAGGCTGTGCCCCTCCCGGGCTCCCCCAGCCTCCGTGTCCAGCACTGTCACTGCCCCTGAAGCCATGATCCAGTGCTCCTCAGTGTCTCTGACCCTGTGGCTGCTTGGGGACAGTGACGGGGTGCAGCCTCCTGGACCTGCGACGACACCCTGGTCTGTGAAGTGCTGTGGAGCCCTGAGACCGGCCTCCCTCGTCAACACCCAGGAGCTGCGGGGGCTTGTTCTGGGGGCCGCAGGGGGCTGGCTCCCATCCCCAGAAGCAAAGCCCCTGCTACCAGCCAGGACCCCTCTTTGGGGGCTGGGGCTCCAGTAAAGGGACCGGCAGGAAGTGCAGGAACAGGGAACAGCCCCGTTCCCATTCGTTTCTCGTAAGAACGGAATGTTTCCGCGCGCTCCCACAAGTCACCCTGTCAGCCTTAACAGCTAATGAGAGGAGTGAACATGTTCTAAGCTCAGCTCTACTAGTCGTTATCTCACGGAATCCGTGCAGATGCGGAGGCTGGATAACTTGTCCAGGGCCCTGTGGCGAGCACTGACGTCCCAGCTCTCCCAGGGCCAGGGCGGGGCGCCGGGCCTTTTGCTGAACGCACGCGTTTCCCCAAAGCTTGTGCTGGGCACAGGGGCTGCACTGGGCCACAGCAGGTGTGCGACCAAAGACGCGTGGGTGGCCTTTCCTGTGCCTTTTTCTGTATTTCAGACACACTAGAGATGCTCAATGAAGATCTGTTGTTGGGTGGATGGAGGAATGAAAGAATAAAGGAAAGGAGGAAAGGGGGAGAAAGGATGGAAGGATGGTTGAATGGGTGGATGAGGGGCAGATGGTTAGATAGATGAATGGATGATATGTAGATGAAAAGTGGATGGATACATAACTAGATGGGTGGGAGGATGACTGGATGGATGATGGATAAGGATGGATGAGTACTGGATTGACGGATGGTAGGACAGGTTAATGATATATGGGTGGATAGATGGATGAGGATGGGTGAGAATGGATCAGTGGATGGATTGATGGGTGGGTGAATGGATGGATGATGGATGGATGGATGGATGATGGATGAATGAGAATGGATGAGTACTAGACTGATGATGATAGGATGGGTGACTGATGGATGGATGATGAATGGATGGATGATGGACGGATGAGAATGGATGTTTACTGTATGGACTGATGTATGGTAGGACAGGTGGAATGATGGATGGGTGGATGATGGATGGATGATGGATGGGTGATGGGTGGATGAGAATGGATAAGTACTGGATAGATGGATAAACGGTAGGACAGGTGAATGATAGATGAGTGGATGGATGGATGGATGAATGGATGGATGGATGAGAATGGATGAGTACTAGAAAGCTGGGTGGGTGGTATGATGAGTGAATGATGAATGGGTGGATGATGGATGGATGGACCCCAGTTCTAACCCCTCCTCAGTTCTGGGGAAGACAGAGATGTGAAGACACATGCCTGGGAGTTCTTGGGTAGAGAAGCTGTGGACATGAAGATCTGTCACAGAGAACAGAAGCAGCTAAGGGACAAGACAGGTGAAAGCCAAGGGCCTTCATGGTGAGACAGAGTCCTGGCCAGGGAAAAAGAAGAGTTCTGTGGGAGTGGAGTCTTCGGGCCATCTGTGAACACTGCCATGGGAGACCTAGGGGGTGGTCCTCCTAGCTCCCTGGAAGAGAGGAGAGCAGTGACAGAGTGGCAGAGAGACGTGTCGCCCCCTGGAGTCGCCACCTCCACATCCCAGGCCCCAGGCTCCTTTGAGTCAAGGCTGAGTCGCGTCCCTCTCCCCTCACCCTGGCCTGACCTGGAGCAGAGAACTGCTCATGCTGCATGTCCATTTGGCCAGCATGTCACTCAGGATGCGACAGCGTGAATGAAAACAGGAGCGAGAAGGCCTGGTGTGCCTGCTCTCGACCACACTTGAAGCGACGTGGTGACAGCTGCAGTGGGGGGACGGACTGCCCAGGCCCACGGCAGGTACTGACAGCGGCTGGGCTGTGCCTGGGGCAGCCCTGGGAGGCCTGACCCCTGCCGTGGGGGCCGGAGAGGACCGAGAGTGCACATGTGGCCATGTGGCATGGCTGTCCAGGGTCCTCGGGACCCTGCTCGTAGCCACTGAACATGAACTAAAGGGCATCCAGAGGCACTAGGAAAATCCGCGATACCGGCCGGTCATCTTGTGTCCACGGCCTCGTCCTCCGTGGCGTGATGACGGGCGGGTGGGCTGCTCACCCTGCCAGGGCCCTCCCCTCTCCCACAGCTGCTCATCCCACACCACACCGCGTGGCTGCAAGAGGGAGCCTGACTGTCGGCGAACGAGAGGGACAGATGTCTGTCCACAGGTCCCTTGTACAGAGAGAGGACGGGGCTAAGGGCTCCATCATCTGGGCGAGTTTCTGGAATCTTCCTGGATAAGCCCTCCGCCTCTACCCACGTGTGTCCCCTCATGTCACGCGTGCATCCCAAGGCCCACGGTCTGGAGGCGAACCTGCCGTGTTGCTGCCCCGAGCAGGGTGTCACCGTGGCAAACAACAAACAGTCATTTCTCATTTTGGGGCTGGAGCCCGGGCTCCGCCAGCATCCGGGGAGACGGCTTCTCACGGTCTCCGTCTGCGTCTCCTGCGTCCTTGGGGAGGGCAGGCGCTGTCCGGGGCCTCCCCCAGACCTCGTCCCTCCAGGGCCCCGTCTCTGCACGTCACCCGGGTCGCAGCATCAGGCTGCAGATGCATGGGACGCAGACGCCCCGTCCTGAGCACCAGGATGAGCCGTCAGAGGGCCGCAGCTGGCCTGGACGCTGGGGTGTGGGGAGAGGACGCAGCTGTGGGCCCACGGCCAGAGGCTATGCCGGGCACAGCCTTCGAGGCTGAAAGCCGACAGACGGGTGGGGAAGGCCCGGGGGCGTGAAGCCCAGGAGGGGCAGAGCAGGATAGGCTCCCGCTGCATGGCCCCAGGCTTTGGAGAAAGGCGTGACATCATCAGATACATGTTTGGAAGCATTCCTGAACACCGAATGTCAGGAGAAATGAACAGACAAGACCATGGAAGTTTCCAGAAAAGGCACCAAGCCCAGGCCAGTTTTATCTGCTGCCCTTCATGACTCCTGGTCCGAGCCCAAGTCAAGGCTTTGTCTGACCCCAAGACGCTCCTCCCTGTCTGCCCTGGCCTGGACACCCCCCTCCACTCCACCCATGTCCACCCAGCTCGTCTCCTCAAGTCCCCATCTCTCTCCTGGGCGCAGTTCCCGAAGCCGGGCTGTCCCCTCCCTGCAGAGGATGGCAGCGTCCTCACAGTCGTATCCCCAGGGCGGCACACAGCTGGTGCCTGTGCTTTTCCACAGCGGAGCGGCTGCCGCCGACGCGGGCAATACCACAGCACCTGTCCCATCACCACCCGTGTGGCTCCACCAGTTTCCACACACACATTGGAAAGTGACCCACCTAAGGGTCGCCCACAGGACCCACGAACTGTCCTGTCCCCCCACAGCCAGAGCCACGAGGAGACGGTGTCCAGGCCGCCCCCCCGGGCCCCGGCGCAGGGCCCCCCCAGCCTGCAGGCCCCACCCGGCAGTGCCATTGTCACACTCAGCCGGCTCTGGCTGGGCCCAACTGCAGCAGGAGTCCAGCCAGGGGTGACTTCTGTCCCACAGTGTCCCGGGCCGGCCACGGGCTGGGTACACGGCAGGATGACCGCCCACAGAGATGTGCTCAGGTGAAGAGTCCTCGCCCCACACTCTGCGAAGGGGACTCGGCACTGGCTGCGCGGTGCGGAGCCCGTCCAGTTGACTTCCAACAACGCACCGAATCCCTGGGGGAAACCGAGACTCAGAAACCGGAGGCCACCTGCCCAAGGACACGCAGCCAGGAAGTCACTGCTGCGAGACCAGGCTTCCTTCCCGGGGCTGGTGGACCAGAGCCCGCACACTCGCAGGCTTGACGTGCTGACGTTTCTTCCCGCCATTCTGAGTCGTGCGTGCAGAGTGAGGGGCAGGCCTCTCCCTCCGGCACCTCCAAGGACGGCCTTTCCTGCGCCTTCCAGCCCTGGGGGCTCTAGGCGTCCTGGGCTCGAGACCCCTAGCCCGTCTCTCCTGTCTGCACACACCTCCGGCCACCCCAGTGAGTCTGTGTCCACATGTCCGCCTCCCGTGACAACGACGTCACTGGGGCGGGGCCCCTGCAACACGACCCCATCATAACCAGTTGTTCCACAAAGGCTTCCTGGCGGGGCCAGGTCACAGGCCTAGGTGGACAAGTCGGGGGTGCCGTCCCCGGCTCACCCGCTCCAAGCCCCGCAGGCTCGGCCCTCCCCGCCAGCAGGCCCGCGGCGCCTGGCCGCTCCGTGGGGCGCATGTGGAAAGCAGGCGTCTCCTGCCGATGAGCTCATCTCAGCCATGCTTGACGGCCACCCCACAAAGATTTTCCATCTGTTCCTCCCTCAGCATGGAGCCCGCGGCCTCCCTCACTGGGAGCATCAGAGACTCTCAGTCCATGTCCACCGGGGTCCCCAGGCCCCCGAACCTTCCGGAACATCTGGAGGGAGGCTCCTGCCGGAGGAGGAAGCCGCTTGAGTTGGGCTCTCCTGAGTGGCCCTCACGGCAGACGCAGCTCTGAGGCCTCTGGCCCCGAGCCATGGCCTCTGGCCAACCCTTTCGTGCACCCCAGATGTGGAAGCTCGGGGTCTCCCCAGTAGAGTCCAGGCGTGAGGGGCAGGGGCAGAATTCAGGAGTCACTTCACACGGGGCACACAAGTTGTTCTAGAAAGTTCTTCCTGTGAAGGACTGAAGACAGACACGCTGCAGCGGAAGAAGGGCCCAGGTGCCCTGTCACGGGCCGTGGTCCCCGAGGTCGCAGGTGGGGACTTCTCACTGCTAGGCTCACAGCACAGCTGGGGGGCATGCCGGGAGGGCCATGCGGGCCACGAGGCCCGAGGAGGGGCCGGGGTCTCTGACCCCGAGGCAGGTGCAGATGACAGGGGCGAGCCGGGAAGGGCGCTGCAGGAGGGGGCAATGGCGCCTGGGTGCATCCATCTCCATGCAGGAAAACACACATGGGCACCGAGTTCCTGGGACCAAAATCAAGGCCTGAAAGATTTCCCAAGCATCGTCTCCTGGGAGATGGCAGAGTCCGACAGCAGGGAGAGGACAGCTCACGAAACCACCAGAGCACGAGGCCCAAAAGGAAAAACTGCACTTTGTCAAAATTAAATAAGCCTGACATGAAATTATGTTCCTACTCGCTGGCAATCAGGGAAATGCAAATTAAAACAACAATTTGGTATCACCTTACACCTGAGAGACTGGCTATTCTCCAGAAGTCTAGAAACCACACACGCTGGTGAGGATGTGGAGAAAAGGGACACTTTCACACTGCGGGTGGGAGTGCAAACTGGTGCAGCCCCTGTGGAGAACAGTGTGGAGAGTCCTCAAAAAGTTGAAGATGGAAATTCCACATGATCCCATCATTCCACTTCTGGGCATCGACCCAAATGATACAGAAGCCCCCATCTGCAGAGATGTACGCTCCCCCATGTTTCCTGCGGGCCTGTTCACAGTCGCTGAGAACTGGAAACGACCTAAGTGCCCAGCGTCAGATGATGGGTCAAGAAGACGTGATCCATACACACAATGGACACTACACAGCCCTGAGAAGAGACGAAACCCTGTCATTTCAATCAACATGGATGGATCTAGAGGGGACGATGCTCAGTGAAACAAGTCAAAAGAAAAAAGAGAGAGACCAGATGAGCTCACTCATAGGTGGAACGTGAACACACAAAACATAACCAACCGTGGAACATTTGCAACAGAACTGAGGTCACCAAAAGGGACTGGGGCGGGCGGGGGCACATGGTGGCGGAGCCCACTGGACAGTGGGCAAGAGCACTGGGTGATGTGATGGAGGCAGGGGGTGCTGACAGAGATCTAAGAAATGGGGAATCTATACACAGGAAGTTATTTTAATGTGTAGAATAATTACAACAACAATTTTTTTTTTGGATTAAACACACCTGCCCTTCAAGGGTGCCCTGATGGGAACAGAAGCCAAAGATGAAGTCTGGGGGCCCCTGGGAGCCCCTCGGTTGCCGTCAAATGACACATGAGAACAAAAGCCACAGCTCAAGACTTGGTGGGAGGGTTCCCACAGAACGTCACCCCAGACACACGGCGACAGCGATGCCGCATCACCGTCGGTCAGGGGACGTGCAGACCAGAAGCACGAGGAGGCCTGACCATAGCCGGGAGGGGCCGCAGTGAGGGCGACAGGCTGTGGCCCGTGCCGGCCAGGAGGGCGGAACTCTCGTCCATGGCCCTGCTGGCCATGGGGCGAGCTTCCCTGTGCGTCATCACAGGTGACCCAGCCGTCCATCTGAGGCGTTTACCCACATGGTGCTGACCGCTTAGAGCCAAGGAGAACAACCGAGCCAGATGTCCAGCAGCAAATGATGGGAAACGGACGCTCCTGAGTGATACTCACGACAGCATGGTCGAGCCCGAAGCCACTGACTCCACGCCGACAGGCGCGCGCACTGCTCCCCTCCCGCACGAGTGCGCTGGGGAAGGACTGGTCAGCGTAGCGAGATGGCAGGGACTGAGGGACAAGAGACACGTCCCCTGTGCCGGAGACGGCTTCCTTGGTCAAACACATGTCAAAATGGATCAGAGTGTGACTTTAAATCTGTGTTAATGACTGCATATCAATAACGACAACGTGCCTTTAAACTTGTGGACAGCGGTCACTTCTCACTCATGGCCAGCACTTGTCTCTGGAAAACTGAGCAGGCCGGCTGATCCCGAGGACAGCTGAGTTCCATTCACATGTGTCTCCGGGGGGCGTTGAGATTTCCAGTTAGAAAAGCATCTTTGCAGCGAGAATCTCCCCAGAACAGTCAGGGAAAAGGCACACACGGGCCCGCCAGGGAATACCCTCCCTCCAGACCCCAAGCCGTGCCTGGCCTGCCTCACAGGGCCAGCGGCCAGCGGGCGGGGCAGCCACACCACGCTCCTGCCAGAGGGGGCGTCTCTGAGTCAGTGGTTCACAGACCATAAGGTCTCCCAGAGACCACGCAGGCCCGACTTCTGCCATCGGTCAGCAGGCAGCGGCTCAGACACTGACGGCCAGGGGGTCTCCTCACGGGGCCCCACAAAATGAGTCTGCAAGTCAGCTGGGGACGAGGCTCCGGCTCGCTGGCTCAGGTTGGGGGTGCACCTGTCTCCACCCAGGTTTAAATGATTTCTAAACTGAAATGTGAATCCAATGTGTGTCTCCCCATGAGGCCCCAGGCTTCTGCAGCCACAGTCCCTCAACACGTCCCATTTGTCAATGGGCAGCTAAGGCCAGAGGGGCGCCTTCCCCAGAATCCTGCCCAGGTCTTGGCGGCAGGAACGCGAGGGACCTGGCCCCCGAGGGACGCCTCCGAGCGTCCCAGGGCCTCCCTGCTGCTCTGGAGCCCACGCCCGCTGGCACGCGGGGGAGAAGGGGCTGCTGGCGTGCGGCCGGCCTGCACACGGGGCAGCACCGCCACGTCTGCCCCACGCTGGGCCTCTGACGCACTCTCAGGTGACAAAGTGCCCCAAGGCAAGTCCGCGGTGCTGAGAAACGGGCCCAGCCAGAGCCCTTGATGCCACCTCCACGTGCCTTGGAGCAGCAGCCGCCTGGGGAGTCGCCCACCTGGCAGCTTCCCCTTCCACACATGGGCACCCGCACACGTGAATGACCGCACACGCGCACACACCCCTGCGGGCTCCGCGCTCCGTCCCCAGGCTTCCAGGGAAGACTTCCAGAGTCAGGACGACTCCCTCCCTGGAAAAAGCAGGCCGTGAGCAGCTCAGCCCAGAGGGACAGATCGCTGAAAAGCCTGGTGGAGGTGGCCATGTTCGTGGCCGCAGGTCCACGCCCCAGGGTGCCGGGCCCACACTGCCATCCCCTCCCCTGTGCCGCAGGGACATTGCCCACCGGGCCTCCCCAGAGAGAGAGGGCACCGGCAGCTGGGCGTCTGAGGGGCTGGTTCTTTTCTCTCCCGAATGACAGTGCGATGGAAGGGCCAGGCTGCTTGGAAGTGAAGGGAAGCATCATGCATGGAACCTTCCGGAACGCCCCCCCAGGACTGTGAGGCCCCTCGGGCTCCCGGGCTCCGTCAGGCTCTCAGAGTGGCTGGGGGCGGGAGGGCAGAGCTGCTTCTCTACCCCCGCCCGGGAATCCTGGGTCCTGCCCTCCCACTTCGCCGGAACGCAGCAGGCCTGGCACTGGACTAGCACGGAAATCCCAGAGCTGGACACGTGGCTGCTCCGGTGCCCCAGCCCATAAGAGTGTTGTCCACGCTCCACCCACCAGCATCGAAGGGCCCTGAATCGCCATGGGACCACCAGTTGAGCCCCCACTCTCGGCCCAGGACGAGCAAGGACGCTTCCGCTGGAGAAGTCGAGAGGGAGGGGAGGCCACGGTGTCCCTGACACGCGCAGCCCCAGCTCTGCACGCCCCCAGCTCAGCAGATGAAGGGACAAGGGGTCCGCTGGCCACACAGGAGGACAGGGCCTGCCCAGTTCTATTTTCAGAACTGGCCAAGCAGCCCCCCTCAGCAGGATTGAGTTCCACAGGAAGAATGTGCAGAGAAAAAATTCAAAGTCGACATGTGACCAGGGTGGACAGAGGAGCAGGAGGAGGAGCAGGAGGAGGAGGAGCAGGAGGAGGAGGAGAAG
>RJWH01009012.1:0-25866 GCA_004363575.1 Solenodon paradoxus | reverse complement strand
GCCCGCCCGGTGTGCCGCTCACCGGGAGGGTCACCAGGCCGCCCGGTCCCGGCAGGAGGGCTTCTCCCAGGGATGCAGCCAGGACCCGCGTCCTCGTCCTTTCAGGAGCCTACAGGGGGCTGGGCCCGGGGTCCCCCTTCGAGAGCATCACCCACCAGGGCGGTGACCTCCGAGGCCGCACTTGCCTGGCCCAGCAGCGCTACTCCCCGCCAGTCTGCCAGGACTGGGGAGGCGGCTGCAGAATAATAGCAGGGGGTCTCCTGTCACAGGACAAGAGAGAGACCTCTGCAGGGCCACCAGCAGCACGCAGAGGAACCAGTATTAAAACACTTCCTAGACAGACTTTTCTCACTTGGCTTCCCTCCCTCCAGGTCCATCAACTGCTGCAAATGCGGAATTTCACCCTTTTACCAGGTGAGCACTAGTCCACTGTGATATTCAGGAAGACCCAGGAAAAGAGGTGATCTCAATGATGACAGATGACCGCACTGTGGATATTTCTGGGGACAGCATTTCACTGGAAGGAATGATGAGTGTGAAGGCAGGAAGGAACCTGGCAGACTTAAGAAGGAAGGGAAGTGACTTCACTGGCAGGTGGAGAAACAGTAGGATCCAAGCCCATGAGAAGGTAGACAGATGTAGGGCTCAGTGGTCCCTTCAGACAGTGCCTAGGAGTTTGCTTTCTGGGAAACTGGCAGCATGAAATTAGAGTGGCTTGCTGGCTACCAATCACATTTTAGGAAAATAATGTTGCTTTCTCGGGTGACAGTGGGTTGTGAGTCAGGAATGGGGGCACAAACAGAAAGAGATCTGGGATCTGGGTCTGGACCAGGTGATTAGCATGTTTTCCATGGGGGGCTAGTTAGATGTGAAGTGTGCAGCAAAGAGAGGACTCCAGGATGGCTCGAGCATTCAGCCAGAGCAACTGGGCTTTGGGTTGACAGCCGATGTGGGCAAGACTTTGGAGGCAGCAGGTTTGCGGGCGTGCAGGGGTGAAGGGTGAGGAGGAAGGACAACTGAGTGCTGCTCCCAAGCCCACGTCAGGGCTTCTTCTTGCTGTCACCACCCCTACTGGCCTCTCCATACGTTCATGAGGACATCTAGTTGTTTCTCCTACCAGCACATACCCACCTCCTTCTACACAATATTCTCTGTTTGGAAACTATGCCCATGTTAGCACCATCTTACTCAAGCATCCACACTGCATTTTTCATGTCACAGTTATGATCTTTTGAAAACACAAGGCTGACCCTATCATTTTGCTACTTAAAATTCACCCACAGATACCTCAGGTTTAGGGTAAATGTCAAAACCTGGCTCATCAAAGGCATGTATGTCGGCTTCTGTGAGTCCTCTGTTCTCTAGTCAGGGGTCATGCCCTCCCTGGACCCCCGACAGTCCAGCAAGAAAGCCTCCTTTGCTCCCCAACTTCCTCAAAGAGCCCAGTCATAGCACCTTGGGAATAATTGTTATTTCTGCCTGATCTTTACAAAGCCGGTCCTTTCCTGTCACTGAAATCCCAATGTAAATGTCAGTCTTCTGAGACGTTTCTCTGCCCACACACTGAAGTGGCCACTCAGTCCCTCTGGTCAGAGAATCTGTGTAAACTCTCACTACTACTTTCCTTATTGGCATTGTTTGGATCATATGTTTCTGTGCGGTTTACAGGAACATACTCCCTAATGGATTTAAGGTGCATGCAGGTCTTTCTCTCTGATCAAGTTGGACAGTGCCTGACACCGGAAACGCAATATCATTTGAAGACGTTAATTATTTCTCCAATTCCATAAAACTGACTGTCCTTGGGGGGAAAAAAGCAGATGTTCAATGGATGTTTCAAAGTGTTTTGTTTTTGTTTTTCTAGCAAATCTGTTCAGAATGAGAGTCCAAATGACACTCAAGAATCAGTCTCATGGCCCTGAGTAGATAATGATGGCAGTTTTTCTCACATTAGAATCAAAGTACTGTTGTGACAACTATGCTCCAATTATCCAATATTTTTATTCACTTTCCAATGTAATTGTTATCTCAAATTTCCCAACCCAATTGGCCATGCGATCTATAGTCATTACTAAGTGAATCATCCCCCATGAATGAAGATATATTCATCCTGTTTGTCTTGGCCTGGAGATTAGTGCACTTGCCTTCTTCAAAAGAAGGTTAGATTCCTCTTCAACCGAGGCATTTCCTTCTCTCGCAGAGAACAATTCAACTCACAAAGGTGGGATCAAATTAGAAAGATAGCAACATATTTGCAGATGGGCTGCAATATCAATGCATTTTACAATAAATAAGTCAATGAAGTACCTTTCTTTTACTTCCCCAAGGAGAATTAAAATTTAGTTCAGTCTGAATAATAAACAGAATTAGTCCTCACTAAAGCGGACATTCATCAAATTAACTCTGTGACCCTCATGCCCCAGTTGATCCACATCCAATTAGCTTGACTTGCATGTGTTGCCCGAGTTTGGGGTTGATGGAGGAGAGGGGAAGCGGAGCATCACTCACATGAGGCATCTTGGCTCAAGAATATAAGGAGCTGGCCAGCAGTCTCAGGGAAACATGGCTTATTGTACTGCAACACTGATTTATCTCAGGAGTTTGGAGGAAATATTGGTTATTTAAAAGTATATGTATTAAGAGCATCATTTAAAAAATTAAACACCAGGACTACTAAAAAGCAGAATGCACCTTCGCATGGATTTATATGATAAAGGCACAATTGCAAAGGGAAAGCCTTTATGGATAAGGACAGCTTAGGTTAGAATCGGAGCTTCTGCAGTGTCCTGACTGCCTTTCAGTTCCTATTGTTAGTAAAGATTTTACCAAAAAATTTTGAGAAGTTTGATGATGCTGTCCATGCCCTAAGACACAAAACACACATACATGTACACACAACACACATGAGCATATACACAAAGCACTCTTGTACACACACAACACACATGAGCATATACACAAAGCACTCTTGTACACACACACAACACACATGAGCATATACACGCAAGCACACTTGTACACACACAACACACATGAGCATATACACACAAGCACACTTGTACACAC
This sequence comes from Solenodon paradoxus, assembly GCA_004363575.1. Taxonomy (NCBI): domain Eukaryota; kingdom Metazoa; phylum Chordata; class Mammalia; order Eulipotyphla; family Solenodontidae; genus Solenodon; species Solenodon paradoxus. The sequence continues at coordinate 22,800 of RJWH01009012.1, read as the reverse complement.
ACAACACACATGAGCATATACACGCAAGCACACTTGTACACACACAACACACATGAGCATATACACGCAAGCACACTTGTACACATACACACAACACACATGCACATTCACATACAGACAGCACATGCACATAACACACAGAAACACATAACACATATACACAAAACACACCGCACATATACACATATGCACACATGCACACATACATACACACCTGCACACATACATGCACATGCACACACACACCTGCTGGCTTTGCTCCCCTTTCTTTCTGGACAACTGCAATGACTCTTCCATCACCAACTTGGAGGCACCTCATCAAGGAAATCTTTCCCTAAGAAATGCACACAAGATGTCCACCTCATGTCTCAAACCCAAAGTGTGAGACTCACCCATTCCGAGAGCCTTCATAGTCTGTCGTCCACCAGGCTGTAAAGCCTGGATTCTAGCAGCCAACTTGCATCTCTGCGTTCCAGATTCCTGGCACTCTCACAGCTCAATAAATACAAAGCAAATGCATGAACGTATTTTCACTTTGGATAACTGTTCTGAACCTGATGACAGCAGGTGCACTTGAAAGCCACATGAGCGACAAGAGCTACAGCTAGAAGATAGCAGTCAGGGGGCTAGTGACGTGAGATGAGGCTGGAAAACAAGCAAATGCTGGCCGTGCAGAGCCTAATAAGTCAGGGGAAATATCCTGATTCAGAGCAGTGCAGTAAGAAACTTTAGAATTTAATGGAGGTTTCATAACTTAGCAAGTTATTGAAATTTGCATATGGTAGCTGAAGGATATTTTGCTATGTGCTCCTACATCTAAAATTCAGAGTCTAAAATTTTCTTAAATGCATAGTGTCTAAATGCAAACTGCTTATAGTATGTCAACCAAATGGACATGGAAGGCTATAATTGACCGTATTTTAAAAATATTTAATTAAATTTTCTTTAACATTGGCACCATTTGGATACTTTGATAAATGTGATTCATTATGTTTTATAAAAAATGTGTATCCCTTGAGGCTGTTTTCTCCTCTTCCCATGGGGCCTATTTCTACCCATTGCTCCTCTCCCAAGAAGACCAAAGATTTCATTGACACAGGCAAGCATTTGAATCCTCTCTCCAATATTTCCTTGGCTTAGGTAAATTCCAGAGGTTCTAAGAGCTTAAGCGTCTTCATTTGGAAAGTGGAGATGACCCCATCCACCCTGCAGGATTGTCATGGAGATTAGAGATCCTGCGTGAGAGTCAGTGACATGTGTCTGCCCCACAAACAGTGATGGCACTGCCAATATTCAGACATCACTTCTGTGCAGTAAAGTTCCCCGAAGCTTAGCATCCTAAAGCCACAGCAATTTGTACTCAGTCGCATTTCCTTGGGTTTGAGGTAGATCTGTTCCTCTAACAGATGTAATCTGGTGCTAGTACACGTTGCACCTGAAATGTCTCTGTTCTGTCTGCTTCTTCCGCAGCTCCCCCAGCAGACTTACACCCGTCATCCATTCTCACCGACATGGACTGAGACCTCCTCGCTGCCATTCAGCTTGTCCCACTCAAATGCTGTCCCACATGTTGCCAGGATGAGATTTTTAAATCTCACATTGGATCACATCCCTCAAGGAACAGAATCCTTCAGCATCTCCCCTTAGATCGCAGAGGAAAGGCCAGTCTCATGTTGTATGTAGCATGACGGACCCTGGGGCGCTATTGTCTTGGCCAGCCTCAGCCCTGCGAGCGCCCCTGCACTCACCCCCACTCCTCTGGGTTTCCTCCACACTGAAGTCACCTCAACTGCCTATGGATGCCTCAGTGTCCTTATAGACAGAGCTGTGGGGCTTTTGACTGGATTCCCTATTGGCCTTTGATTTGACCCCATCCTGAGACCACCCTTGTGGCTTGTGTCCCAGGGGAAGTGACCCCAGCAAGGTGGGAGGAAACTCTTAAGATGAATATTCATCCAATATAAAACATGTGTTTACCCTTTGACTCAGAAATTATACTTCTGGTCACTTAACAAAAAAAGTACTTAGAGAGTCTCAAATAACTTCATCACGACATGTTCTAACATGGCAAAGAGTGGAAAGAGCCTAAAAGTCTGTAAAAATGTTTTGCACCTTTATGCAATTAAATTTAGATGGAGCCCCTGCTAGAGCCATAGGTAAGAGGACTGAGAGAAAAATCACTTGAACTTTTTAAATTAAATTGAATTTTAAAAACGTCGTTGAAGGAACATGGCTTCATCACATTATGTGGGTTTATGTAGTGTGTCATTGTAAATCAACAGTTGTATCTAATGCATTAATTTCACCGACAGCTCAAATAATTTTTCACCTTATACTTGACCTGGGAAAATCAGAGAAAAATCATGTTATTAAATAAGAGCACTGAGGATCTGGGGAAATTGCTTATGAAAGACTTATTATCTCTGCTCTTTGGAATTTGATTATTTATTATCAAAAATGTGTGTGGTATCTCTAGACCAGAGGTAAATGTGAGCTTAGATATATCAGCAATGAATCTTAACTTTTAGGTTGGAGTTAGAGAACTTTCACTGCATTATAGAAATGACCCACTTTCTCCCTTGGGCTATTTTCTAGCTGAGCTTTCTGTCTCTGTCGTGTCGCTAAAGCACACGGGAGAGCTCAGGACATGAGGAGCTGTGTCTGCGGCCACTTGCCTGCTTATCTTCAGTTCTCCACCACTCACAACTTCTCAGGAAAAATAACCTCAGGCCTAAAATTTATTTAGCTATTTTCCAGCCGGCAGTGAATTTTATTTGGAAGATAATAAGGGAAAAACATAGTTCTTTTTAGTGATTAATATAAAACCAATGTGGTTCTAATGCACCAAGAGAAAAGTAACATGAACACCTTTTTCTGGATATTCTGAAAAGGTGTCCACTGACTTGCCTTCAGGATGACAAGGTTGCCACCTTAATGCTTTTTAATGTGTTTTCTGTGAGTCCTCCATCCCGATGCGTGGGAGTGGTAACTGCAGCTGAGACACCAGTGCTATTGTGGGCTCTTGTCTCATCATGAGTTTGCCTGTTGGTCCAGTTTCTTCATGGAAACAGACCACAGCATGTCTTTATTCTGTAAACAAATCTCTTTATGCCTTTCTTTCATTCTCTTTTCTTTTTCCTTATTCCTTCTTCCTTCTCCCTTTTCCCTTCTTCCTTCTCCTCTCCTCTCTTCTCTCTCATCTGCTCTTTCACTCACCAGGGACCCCCGCAGGTCCTTTCACTCCTGGTCATAGCAGTTATCCAGAAGTCAGACGGGAAGCTTTATTGGGAGCTCACGTGAGAAAATCAGGAAGAGAGCCAGAGACTAATGCTATTGCTTTGGGGATGGAGAAGGAAGAAAGGAGGAGAGAGGGGCTGTGCGGGGAAGAAGACAGCAAGGGACAGAGTCTAAGGCTACTTCATTTGCGCAGCCACAGACTGAAGCTTTAACCTCTTCTTTAGCCACTTGAGGATTCTGGGAGGGAGGGGCTTTCTGGGCAATCAAGGATGGGTGGTGACCATGACCTGGAATCTCAGATGCTGCATCTATTTTACGAGATTTTGTTGCTGTCCCCAAAATGCCTGAGGAAAAACTGAAGATACAAGTTCCTCATTATCACCATTTTCCCCATCTGGCAAAGTAGATATTTGAAACTGCAAAGGTACTCTAAGAGGGCGGTGCTCAGACCGAGTTAGGGGTGTGAGAGACGAGACTCCCAGGCTAAGGTGCAGACTCTGCAGATCCCCCAGGTGAAGGCCAGGAGGTCCTCGGTGTGTTTAATGATGGATGTTATGGCTGGAAAGGGCTCACTGGAGACAGTCTGCAGTTAGATAGCTTGTTTTTTGTTATAGTGGTACATTTCTCACTCATCTTGTTTTTCCCTTGGGAAACATACTTTATTTTTTTAAGGACCTTAACCTAACAGGGGAACACAAATGATGGTGACCCAGATCTAGAGGACAAGCGAAAGTAAGGTGATTAGGATAGAGGCACTATTAATAAGGAAACTGGTAATTCTCTAAAGTCAATGGTCCAAGGTGGGAGGAGTCTTCTTGCTCCTGGCTCTTACATTACATGTCAGCAGCATCCATTTTCACCTTAGCACAGGGTTCTTGATGCAGGGACAGTAGGGATTAAAATCTGTAAAGAAGGCATGCAAGTGGATAAGCAGGAAATTCACTGGCTAAATCTAAGGTGTGCTAGCAAGCCACCCAGGCATAGTGGGGGCAGAGTTACAGCAAGGGACCCTCCCTTAGTACCAGAGTCATGCCTCTGATGACTCCCTCCATTCCGGAAAGTGTTGTCTTCAGAAATAGACCTCTTTAGAACTACACATCCTTGGCAGGAACTCATGGCCACACACCTGGTTGCACCCACAAAGGGAGGACTTCCATTGCCCAGGTACAACGGATTCCATCTTGCCGCTCTACACGTCGGGACACATACACACATGCATCCTCCTTCCTCATATAACTTTCCCAGCTGCAGGGAGCTTGGGCACCCTGTGCTACTTCAAATAAACTTTCCATGTGATCCTGGTTGTACTGCTCTCCATGAATTCTTTTCGGAGAGATTCCACATCACACAGGGGTGTCCAGGCCTACCACCATCATTCTATTTATCAAAGCTTTCCTTCCACCACCTTACTTTTAGCTCTCGCCCAAGTTCTGATGTCCATGCTGGTGCCACTTTCAGAAGCAATTGAAGAATATGAAGAACTGAGATTCCCAGCTTCATGCCCGTTATCTTGGAGCAAATGCGTTTCCTTCAAATCGCATTGTAATCTGGAGGCCCTGAGAGTCCCAGGTCTGGTATTCTTACCACTTTCTTGCTGTTGTGGCTTCTCTTGTTCTCACCATGCATGGGCTTTGTGCCTTTCGACCTGGTCCTTGTGGTGATTTCTGGGAGGAGCAGACGTAGTTCTGGAAACGGAGCTCCACTTCCAGTTTTCCTTGAAACCGTGCATCACCTCTACTGAGTATGCAAAGTGCTTCTTCTTTGTCAGTGGTTCTGTAAACTTAAATGGGCAAAGAAAACCCAGCCATGGCTGTCGTAGTTTATTCATTGTTACTTTAAGCAGAAAACAGTTTTACTCTTCGGTAGGACGTGTAATGGACAAATTATGTAAAATACTGTTTTTATATTTCATATTTTGTATATAATAAACTAAATATATCCCAAAGCAGCAGGATAATGCTTTTAAGTCCCTGTTACTGAAAACATTGAAGACATATGCAATCTTTTACATAACAGGATGCACAGTTTAATTAACCTGAACAGTAAAAATAGTGGTGGGGGTGCATGGACAGGTGGAAGACTGTTGGTCACTTGATGGTGAGCATGGTGTGTTACCATGTATTTGATGAAGAGTTAGTGAACCCACATATACAAACTTATATTATTTCATAAATAAGTTACCACAATAAAATTTAAAAAAAAAACAAAATAGTGATCTTATACCTTTGTGTAAGGAAGATAATTATTACTAACTTCTCAGATAAGGTTTTTTAAACTATGAACTAGAGGAACATTTGAAGTGAGTTTTATAATCCATTTTTTATTATCTGAGATATTCACATCCTCCTAAAAGTGCAGTTAGAAATGTATGAGGAAGCACTCAGAAATCATTAAAAAGTAAATTTGATAACAACTTTCTAATTTATGAACTTTCAGACTTTTAGCTTTCTGTCCTTTGTATTGATTAAAGCTCTCATTCTTTACTAATCCATATGAATAAACCATTGAACTCTAATTCATCACTGCTAAATGCATTTGAAAATCCTTCTTTATGTTTATTGTTGATGTCAAGTTGCACATTATGTTAATCAACTCACTTTTAAAAGTTTCATATTAAATATATCTCTATATAACTATGCCTGTAACTATGTTTAATGATTTACTTGGTCTAATACTTCTGGCAATATGGCAGACTAAATACAATTCAATTAGGTCTTGGTTGATTGAAACAAATACACATTAAATATATTCGAGAACTCTGAAATGTAGAGCACACAGCTCAAGAGCAAAAAGACGATAAAAAGTTGCATTGAAAATACATTTTGTAATGTAAAACCTATGCTTGCTCCAGGGCAGTGCCAACCCCAGATTTGTCTTTGGAAATTAAGCTACTTCTTGTGAATGATGGAGAGATGAGATTCTTTCTTTATATATAGATACCTTTAGGCCTTCAGTATTTCTGTGACCACGTTGGTTAATAGGGGTCAACTTTTATCTCACCAATCCCAAAAAGAAGCAAGCCACCAATGAGTGATCATCAGTGGTAACAATCTAAAATAAACAAACTCTCTTCACTGTTATCAGGTATTAAAATTATTAGCTCATGTTAAGTGCTGTGTGTAAAATATCTTTAAAAATACAGTATGTAATCAAGTAATAAACATGATATACTGTCAGAAATGGCAATGCAGATTTGGAAAATAAATAACACGTAACAACGAAAAATGTAGTCACTTGTAATAAAACCTCCATTGATGCGTCTAATGTTATCATAAACCGAAGTAGAAATTGGTGTCTCTGCAGGTGGAGTTGAAGAAATTGTGCAGAATATACAGAGGCTAGTCAGAATAGTAGACTGAATGGACATACTCCCAATTCTCTTACAATACTGACAACCCACCCCAAAACATAGTAGCTTAAAACAATGATTTTATTTCATTGATATTTATACGGATTCTGAAGGGTAGTAGTTTGTTTAGGGAAGATCGGGACAGTTATCACTGATTTATGGTGTCTAGGGTCTCAGCCTGAAAGACCCAAAACCTTAATTGGTGGCTGAAATCATCTGGGTCATCTTCACAAAAATGGCAGGTGGGTAGCACTGGTTACAGATTGTACTCAGATTGGGCTGTTGAAGAAAACTAAGTATGACCCCTACTCAGGTAATACTTGTGCTCTTTCTGAGAGAAACTATTTAGGATTTCTCACATGGGGAGGCGTGAGCTCAGAAAGCAAGAGTTCCAAAAGATATCTATCAATTGACTGTAGTCACATGGTTCTATTTCTGGACTTTATTCTGTTCTATTCTTGTGCATACTTTTGCCAATGCCAGACTGTATTGATTATTGTAGCTTTATAGTAAGAGTTGAAGTCTGGCAGTGTCAATCCCCCAGCTTTGTTCTTCTCTTTCACTATTGCGTTGGATTTTCTGTGTTATTTGCCTCTCCCCCTTAAACTTTAGAATCAGTTTTTTGAGAGTCACAAAATAGTTGGCTGGGATTTTTATTGAGATTACATTAAATCTATACATCAGATGACAAGAATTTACATCTTGACAATATTGCCTCTTCTCCACGAACATGGAATATTTTTCAATTTTTCTAGCTTCTTTAGTTCATAACAATTTTATAGTTTCCCTCACATAGCTCTTGGACATTAATATTGTTATACTTTTCACTTAAAATATATTTTGCCTCAACATAGGTGAGGGAAAAATGAAAAAAAACTCTTGAACAAGTTTTCAGTTGGATTAATTGAAATGTGGGTGATAAGACCACTAATATTGTGGTAAAATTCCAGCACATTCCCCCTTTATATTTCTTCCATTATTATTGCCCTGAGAAATAGGATAAATAAAAGGAACTTGGAGAAATCAACAAAGTCCGAGAGTACTAGGGGCTCTACATCTTTGCCAGCATCTCATTTTGTCTTTTATACTATTGTCATTAAAAAGGATGAGGACATTCTTTTAGGAGTATGATAATATTTGATTATAGTTATAACACTGTATTTCCTTAATAACTGGTAAGATTAAGCAATTTTTTCACTGCCTACATCACTGTTATTTTTGTATTTATTGTTTTGCTTTGTTACGTCTGCCTTTCCGTTTAAATTCAGAATTTCTTTCCACATTCTGCTTACTCATCCTTTACCAGGAAGATATTTTAGAAATATTTTCTACAGTTTGTGGTTTGCAATTTTATAAATTTTTTTCAAAAAACAGACATTTTAAATTTTGATGGTTTCAATCTATTGTTTTGTATTGTTTAAACATGTTTTATTTAAGAAATCTTTAAAGCATGATCACCAAGATAGTTTTTTCTAATTTTTCCTAGAAATTTTGTACTTTTAGATTTTACATTGAGATCGCTGATACACTTTCAGTTAATTTTTATGTGGTCAGAATGTGAATATCCACTGACTACTTAGATACATTTCTTTACATTGTATTTTATAGTATTTATTCTTGGGATTACAATATATATCCTTTATTCTTCATACTCAACTTAGAGTTCATATTGTACCACTTAGTGTAAAACATAATGACTTGGAAATAGTAAGTTTCCATTTACAATGCCTGAATTTGTTTGTCTTATTTGCCATATATATTACGTAGTCGTATCTTACAAACTCCAAATACAGAGTCATAGTTTTGCTTTTACAGTTGTTTGTTTTAAAAAAGTAAAGACTTTAAAGAATTTTTGTCTTTCATGTTTTCCCATTTTCAGTCTTATTCATATTTTCAATAAAAATCAAGCTTTTATCTAGTTTTACTTTCCTTTGACTTAATGAACTTCTCCTTGGCATTTCTTGGAGTACAGTTGGATTGACAAATTTTTTCATTGCCTTTTTTTATTTCTCAGTATATTATGTATCTTTTTCTGTTTTCTAGATTTTCTCTTTATCTTTGGTTTACATTAATTTAACTCTTTTGTTCCTGATGTTATAAATTTTTTTATCTACTCTGCTTTTAGATTGCTTAGTATCTTGAATACATAAGTTATGTATTTTACCAGTTCTTTTTTCTATGACAGTTTTTTCCCATCTATTGGGAATTTTAATGTTATATATGCTGGACTTCTTGGTATTATCAAACACATCACTGAGATTCTATGCATTACTAGGTTTTGCCTTGTATACATTTTTAGTTTTCAGGATTCATAATTTCTATTGATGTATCCTCAAGTTCACCAACTCTCTTCTTCACCCTTCAATCTGTTCTTAAGCCCTTCTAGTAACTTTATTTCAGCTCTGTATTATTGATTTCTCAAATTGTATTGGCTTTTTAATGCTTTATTTTTCTCTGCCAAAACTTCCTGTTTGTTTCCTCACTGAGACTATACTTTTATAATTCTTTGAATGTTTCCAACAGTTTTTTGAATAAATTTAAAATAACTACTTTATTCTTATCACAAGAAAAAATGTAACTATATGTGATGATAGATGTTGACAGTAATTATCATAGTGATCATTTCACACTGTAAACAAGTATTGGATCATTATGTTCTATACTGGAAACTAATATAATGTCACATGTCAACTATATCCCAATATAATAAAATAAATTAACCTCTATAATTTTTTAACTTTTCAACATAGATTTTCTGTCTTTTTATTCATTACAGACTTACTTTCTTTGTTCCTTGAGCAGTTATACTAGATGTCTTAAAATGATCTTTTTTAAATAGCTGTCTTAAAATCTTCGTAATTGAGTCCTACATCTGGGATATCCCCAGGTCATTCTCCATTGACTGACTTTTACCTTCTCTATGGGTTACTTTGTTTTTCTCATAGTATGTCCACATTCTTCCGCCCCCTATCGACTGTCAGATACTGAACCCTGTTGAGTCCCTTTATGTACTTTCTAAGTGACCCAGCATCTATTTTATATGGTCACAGTTAAGGAAGTAGTTAATTTTTTAGAGATTAGACAGAATTTATTGTTGATTCTCTTCTTTATGGAATTGATCTCTCTTTCCAACAGATATCATCTCCCCTTATTTTATTCTTTGACATCTAACCTGTAGAGCTGCAGGTTTTTACCATAACTTCAGGCACTCTGCATGTAGCAATTGTTACATTGGGATGCATCAGGTGATAAATCCCAAAGTGGGTAACTTACCTAACACTATTGCCTTCTTTGAAATGTCAGATTCCCTCAGACTTGCTTTATGTTGCTTTTACCTCCTTTGGATTTCTTCTTCACTTTTTCCCAAGAGTTTATCACTATCATCTGAGAATGAATTAGTCCAATACAAGGTCCTCTACATCTGGCAGGCATATTTTATGTGAGACCCTCTGAACCTTCTTAGATTATTCGTCTTAGGAGACTCCTTTACTTCACTTTTTAATGTGCAGATGTTGTCTCCCGAATCACAAGCTCACACAGAAAAAAAATGAAATGACATTTACGATACTAGTATTGTGGGAACTTAGAAAATGCTGATTAAATTGCCAAAATGTTCTCTGCTGTGGGACTCACACATGCTGGCCATACAAGATAAATGGTTACACCACCAACTGCGCTGAAGGAGAAGGCCCGCAGCTCAGGCCAGGCACAGCTGCGTTCACTCTCTCGGGTGAATAGGCCCCATCAAATGGTAATTTAAGGCTTCACATATGTCTTGCATGGTTCTACTTGGTAGCACTTAAATTTCCATGCAAGCAAATATGCTAAAGAAGTCATGAGACTTGCATAAAAATAAATTTTGAATATTATTTTATTATAACTCCATTTTATTTCTTTTTTCTTTTATTTACATTGCTTTCTTTATAAATGTGTTGCTTATGGCATTTCTCAAAAGTGGGGAGAATGAAAACTTCCACAGAAAAAAAATTGGCAGCCTTGACAAACCACTGATTTTCTCTTCTCTCACAAAATTGAAGCCTAGAAATCCTGTAGACCTCTGAGCTTTCTCTGGTTTCTTTGCTGTTCCTTCATTCATTCCATCTGCTTGTTGACAAGTTATTCACCAAGTACTGAGGATGAGCTAGACTGAGCTAGATCCAGAGACACAAAACACAACAGGACAGAACTTCATTTTAGTGCTCATGAAACTTTGGGCAATCAGGTAGATTGTCTGAAAAAGTACACCAATGAACAGGGAAATGATGAGGAACTGTGATGTGTGTTATAAAGGCAATGAGTGTTTCTGAGAAAAAGAATATGAGATGGTGGGGGCAGTGGTGTACCACGAATATCAACTCTAGGTTGGGCAGGGCCAGCACCAAGCAGAGAAGGAAATCATAAAGGTAAGAAATTGGGGGTTTAGAAATGAAAAGCGACACCTAACTCTATGGTTCTTGTCTAAAGGTCACTGCTGTTCATATGACGACTAGAAAACTTGGAATATAATACAGTAGGGGGTAAATGTTATGGTCTGTGGGCTGCCCTTTTATTTGCTCTCACTTTCGCACTTCTCATTGTAATTCACACTCCAACCAGCCTCTTCTCCTTATCCTGGAAGAATTCACTGGATCTAACTTAGGACCTATTCTATTTTTTTTCCTAGAATTCTTTCCAATCATTACATATTTTTAATTACTTCTTTGTTTACATTGGTATATGATTTTCAAGATAATTGAATTAGCACTTTGACTTGTGTGTACATCACACCACATCCACCACCATCATTTAATGTCAGTCACCTCCACAATATTACTCCTTCTTCTCCTTGCTTTCTTCATCCTCCCACCTCTCCCAATATCAGTATTGCATTCTATAAATTCTCTTTAAATTTTAGGATTTTATTTTAATAACTTTGTTCTACAAATTAGAATAAACTCATATGTGTAGGTTCTCCATGTGTGTGCTTTCCCCATTCCTCAGATATGTGTCAGTACACTTGCCTTCCACCATGTCACCAAGTGTTCTTTAGCACTGTCCAGTGGGTCACCCCAGCCCACTTACCCCACTACCACCTTCCCACTCCCCATTGGTGACCACAGTTCTATAAATGAGATCACCGGGTGTCTATCGGCTTTGACTTATTTCTCTTAGGATAATCTCCTCTAGATCCACACATGCTGGTTCAAATGACAGGATTTCATCCCTTCTAAGGACTGTAGTATTCCACTGTGTACACAGACCATATCTTTATCCATTCATTTGAAGTTTGGCACTTAGGTAGTTTCTAGTTCTTGGCTATTGTGAATAGTGCTGCAATAAACATGGGAGCACATAAATCTCTGTAAATTAGTGTTTTTCATCTTTTGGGTACATACCCAGAGGTGAGATGGCAGGATCATATGGGATTTCCATCTTGAACTTACTAAGGAATCTCCATACTGTCTTCCATAAAGGTTGCACCAATTTTCATTCCCACGAATAGTGTAATATTGCTCCCTTTCTCCACATCCCAGCCAAAATTGGTTGTTTCCAGACTTTTGGATCATAGCCAATATCTCAGGTGTAAGGTTGTATCTCAATGTTGTTTTAATTTGCATTTCCTTGATAGCCAGTGAGTGGGAATATCTTTTCATGTGCCTGTTGTTTATTTGTATATCCTCTTTAGAAAAATGTCTCTCCAGTTCCTCTTCTCATTTTATTTTATTGAATTGACTTCTTTTTGTTATTGAGTTTTATATGAGTTCTTCATATATTTTGGATATTAATCCCTTGTCATAAATATGGAATACAAATATCTTCTCCCATTTAGTAGGTTTGCTTTTTCTTTGGTGATATTTTCTTCCACCGTGAAAAAAAACTTTTTAGTTTTAAGTGGTCCAAATTGTTTGTTTTTTATTTTGTTTCCCTCGATGCTGAAGTTGAGTCCTCAAATGTCTCTTGATGATTGATGTCATGGAAAGTCTTTACTATATCGTCTTCCAATAATTCTATGGTTTATAGTCTAATGTCCCAGTCTCTAGTTAATTTTGAGTTAATTTTTTTAAGGGTGCTAAAGAGTAACCCAGTTTCATTGTTTCACATGTGACTGTCCAGTTATCCCAACACCATTTATTAAAGACATTTTCCTTTCTCCATTGTGTGCTTTTGACTTGTTTGTCATAGATTGACTGTATGTGAGGTCAGTTTTTGATGATTCAGTTCTCTTCTACTGATCTGTGCCTCATATTATTCCAATGCAATAGATACCATTTTGATCACTGTCGTTTTGTAGTATAGCTCAGTGTCTGAGAGTGTACTTTACTGTATTTGTTTATTAGTTCTAGTAGTTTTTTGACAGAGATTTTAGGGGTTTCAAGATATATAATCAAGTCATTTGCAAATAATGATAATTTTCCTTCCTCATTTCCACAATATTCCTAGAATTCTTTATCTGAGGGTGTTCCCTTTAGACAATGTTCTAATACTTTATAGTAAAAACGAGTATGAAACCATTGGTTGGCCAAGAATTTGAGCACTAAGATGACTGAAGTTGAGTTGAGAGCTGGTCTCTGTTAGGGACAGAGGACACAGGATTTTCTCAAGCTCTATCATATACGGTGAGTATCAGTGCCATTGGTTAGCAACTCCCATTGATGTTCATGCAATTAATCTCAGGAAGCTCTCAGGTATCCAAAAGGTCTGGAGGTGGGGTGACTGCTCCTGCACATTTAGGAGCAATGTCTGAAGACAAAGCTTCCAGGAGGACATGCCCTCACACTCAGCCCTCTTGAACCAAGATGTCAGCCTGATCACGTCCTCTCCACAGTTTGTTTCTGGTGCTACACAAGCTGGAATTGCAGGGGATAATTTAGACTCAAAAGATATGGTACAGCTGAGTTTCTGCTCATCTACTCTGCTTGTGACCTACTTGCTGAGCATGTTTAACTGCTTAGCATAGTAAGGGCATACTGTTAGGACCAGTAAACTATTGCTGGTACTACTATTTCCTGGTAGTTTCATCTCCCATATCTGAAAAGGAGAAATTTTGAAGGAAAAACACGAGCAATTCATCAAAAGACATCAACATAGATGAGCACCATTTTAAGGCAGAGAAACCCTAATCTCTGAAACAACAAAGGAAATGCTTTGCTCTGTGCTGGATGCCCCCAGGGCGCTGGCAGCTGGACCCGTTGGATTCTAATGCTGGTTGAATGCACTTCTATGGTGTTGTGACCTGCTCTGTATATCCTCTGTTCAGAACCCACCAAGGAAGGTGGGAAACCAGACCAAGTTTACAGTATGTACATTACGATGGGATATGCCTGCTTTTTTTTCTCTCTCTGACATTTATTTTTATTTGTAGTTTTCTACTTAAATTGGAAAGCAGAAGGAAGGACCAGTTATCAACAGTTCCACGTTATGAAGAGGCACAGACTTATCTATAAGCATCTTCGAAATCTGAGTCTAGCTAGAGAAAGATCATTCATGTTATTTATCATCAAAATTGTAACCCTCTTGCTGCCACACATGAAGTTGTGACAAGTCCACAAATGTCATGAGACAGATTCTGTTATTGGCTGGCTGGGCTCCACAGGTCCTGGAACTGCACAAAAGAAAGCCTTTTAAAGAGACCTCTCATCACTGGGACACACACAAAACAATCACATTAAGAAAATAGATGAACTTGGAGGATAACTTGCCAAGAGTGTTTGAAATGAGGTGGACGTGTTTACATGGTGAGAACTGAGAGATACATCAGAATGGCCCTTTAAATATCACCGGCTTCTTTTTTGCCTCTGAGTAAATATAATTGTATTTAGCAGACACTGTGATGCAGAATACTGGAGGAAAGAGTAAATATGTTTATGGCCTTCCTGAGTTAGGACCAAAGATCAGCTTGGGGTTGAATGAAAATGTATCTCTAACCCCACTCAAATGAATCTCAAAGGTTTTAATATTTTTATATTTTAAAATGTATTGTATTGAGGAATATGACATCAATGACATCATAACAGTATATAGATTTCAGGTAAACATCATTGTAAATCCACATCTGTGCATAACATATTAAGTTCTCCACCACATTCCACTTCCTCCTTCATCAGAGAATTGTTATCTTCCACCCAATTTACTTGCCCCTTCTCTCCTCCTTGTAACTGCTAATTTGACTCCATAGAATAAAAGTCTATTTTTGTTTGATTTAGTTAATTTGATTGTTTGGTATCTGTTTGTAAATTTCACTATTTCCAGAGTATTCATTGCTTCCATGGCCATTGCTAAGGCATTATTTGGTACCTAGCCAAGCATTGTCCCGTGGGTCTGTCCCTCTCTCTTTGTATAAGATGTCTCATTCAATTTTGTTTTGGTTTTTAAAGCAAAGGTGCAGGCAGGAATGAAGGTGAGTAGGCAGGCAGGAATGAAGGGAGGGAGACATGTTTTATTTATTTTATTTAGTTGTTCATCTTGGTTGCTTTCTTGACGCCTAAGTCTTGAACATGGGACCTGGGGGTGCATGTGAACTGTGCCTGGTGAAATAAACTTCTAGGCCAACGGGGAGTGCTCCATTTTGATTTTCGCTTAGTTTTGTTTTGGTTCATTCTTATTTGCTTCATGAGATAGAGTTCAGATCTAATTTCTTTCAAGATACAGTGCTGACCCTCACTGTAGAGCATTGAGGTCCTCCTGTGTGAGACCTGCTCACTCCATTACCATTTGGACAACCACTGTGTATTCCATGTCTTGTTTCTCCTCCCTCGAGCAGTGAGCCATCCAACATGGAGTTGACCTCCCACCTCTGTCTACCTGACACAGAACACAACTCCAGAGGCATAACTGATCTTCACTGGATGTTTAGAGAAGATTTTACACTATTAATCAAACCAACCATTCTTCCTCTCTAACACCATCCAGTCATGTGCTGGCTTCCTTTATTTTCCCCTCATGAAAGAGCATTAGAATGTGAGTGAGTGATTGTCATAGTCTAACGCTGATAACCAATCTGCCTTGATGTTTAATAAATAAAGGAATATTTTGATCCATACTAACTAGTAACAAATGACTTATAAAACATTTCATGTGATATTATTTTAGTTTATGGGTATTTTGCCAATTTGGAGTTGACTAGCCAGGGCCTGTAAATCAGGAGGAAGAAAATTTCATAAAACACTTATGTCCCCAAATCATATGAGACACAAACGTAACCTTGGCTCTTGTGAATTACAATAGGTATCTCTATCCACTGACACCAGACATTTCTCAACATTAACCATGCTAAACACAGACAGAGCTAGTAGGGGTGACAGAAGAAACTCACAAGAAGCTCAGATTAAATATTGTTTTACAAAACTACAAGAGTATCTGCTTATAGCAAACATACAGACTTTCCTTCGAGGGATACTAAGTACCAAACTTAACATATAGCAAGTTTATAGTAAATATATCCTAAGATATAATAAATTAAGAACTACATACTGCTTCAATTAAATCCACGTAGATTTATTTGGGAGCCTTATTTACCTTGCTTTCCTCACTTTAAAAAAAAAGTGATTATTTAATTATACTACAATTCCAGAGCACAGTACTAGTTCCAAGAATGTCAACAGAAAATAAGTAAAATCACTTGAGGAATTAATATAAAGAAAAATTGTATAATATGAAATTTAAGCTGAAAAGGAATGCTATGTCTCTATGTCATTATTATTAAACTGAAATTCAATTTTCTAGTGAAATAATACTAGTTTATAACATTATCTATTTCAGCATTGTAAATCAACATCTGTATATATGACATTATATTTGTCATCAAAAGTCTACTTTCCTTCCTCCACCATATAAATGACTGCTTTTACCTGATTTACTCACCCCTTTCCCCTTCCCTTCTGGTGATTACTATTTTATTTTTATGGTCTAAGAGCTAGATTTTATTTGTTTTATGCGTTATTTTTGTTTTATTTATCTTCTACATACAAGTGAAATCATTAAGTGTTTGTCTTTTTCCATCTGGCTCATTTCATGTTGCATATTACCTTCTAGGTCTATAAAATTTGATGCAAATTGCAGGATTCATATTTTTTTTATAGCTGAGTAGTACTCTATTATGTATATAGGCCACAACTTCTTTATCTACTCATCCACCCATGGGCACTTAGGCTGTTTCAGAGTCTTGGATATTGTGAATAATACTGCAATAAACACAAGGGTTCAAATATCTCTTCAAATTAGTGTTTTCACATTACTGGATGAATACCAAGATGTGGATCATATGATATTTCTATTCTTAATTTTTTGAGGAATCTCTATATTTTTTTACATGATAGCCGCACCAAAATGCATTCCCACCACAGCGTACAAGTGTTCCCTTTTCTCCGTATTATGATCAGCATTTACTGTGTCTTGTCTTTTTGATAAGTCATTCTTATATGTGTAAAGTGATACATCATTATTTTGTTTTGAATTTCCCTAATAATCAGAAAAAATTAACATTTTAAGTGCCTGATAATCATCTGTTTGTCTTCTTTGGAGACATACCTAGTCAGATACTCTACTCATTGTTTAGCTTGATTATTTGTTCATTGGTTTTATTTTTGTTGATGAGTTTTCGGAGTTCTTTATGTATATTAACCCCTTGTATGATTCACAAACATCTCATATTCAGTTGGATGTCTTTTCATTTTGATGATGGCTTTCTTTGCTGTGCAGATGCTTTTTAGCTTAATATTGTCTCACTTGCTTATTTTTGCTTCTATTTTCCTTGCCATTGGTGTTCATTCAGCAAAGACATCTCTAAGGTAGATGTCAAGGGTGCTTATTATTTATGTTTCCTTCAAAATATATTGTGGTTTCCATTCTTATACCCAAGCATTTCATCCATTTTGAATTAATATTTATATGGTTTAAGATAGTGGTCTAGTTTCACTCTTGTGGCTCTCATTTTCCCAACACCAATTATTAAAGAAGTTTTTCTTACTCCATTGTATGTTCTTAATTCCTTTATGATAATTTAATTCTCCGTATGTGTGTGGGGTTATTTCTAGGGTTTCAACTCTATTCCATTTATATGTGCTTTTATTTAAATGCCATGCTGTTTGGATAAATATCACTTTGAGCATAGTTCCAAGTCTGGGAGCATAACACCTCTTTTTGTTCCTTATTCTAATAGTCATGTTGGCTATTTGGGCTCTTTCATAGTTCTAAATAAGTTTCATAACTTTTGTCCAATTTCTGCAAAAAGTGTCATTGGGATTGTGACAGGGATTGCAATGAATCTATATATTGCTTTAGGTGATACGATCATCATAATTATGTTAATTTTTCTAATCCATAAGCACATAATATTCCTCCATTTCTTCATGACTTTTTCTACTCTTTCATCAGTAGCTTATAACTCTCATTATACTATTCTTTCACCTCCTTAGTTCAAGTTATTCCATGTATTTTATTCTTTTTGATGCAATTGTAAATGCTTTCCTTATTTCTCTTTCTGGTAACTTATTATTTCATATAGAAATAAAAGATTTTTGCATATTGATTTTGTAGCCTGGCACTTCCTGTATTTTATTACTTCTTAAAATTTTTGTATGAAGTCTGTAGGATTATTTTTTATATTATTATGTCTTCTGCAAATAATGATAGTTCTATTTGCTTTTTGCTAATTTGGATGCATTGTATTTCCTTTTCTTGTCTAATTTCTTTGACTAGGAATCCCAATACTATGTTGAGTAATAAGGAAAGTGTACATCTTTTTCTACTTCCTAATCTTAGAGGAAAAGCTTTCAGTTTTTCACCATTGTGTATGATAGCTGTGGGTTTGTCATACATGTCCTTTCTTATGTTGAGATATGTTCCTTCTATTCCATTATTTTAGTTTTGAATCATTTCAATTTATATTGAATCTTTTCAAATGCCTTTTCTACATTTAATGAGATGATAATTATGATTTTTGTCCATATTTTTACTGATGTGGTGTAACACATTTGTTCATTTGCATAAGTTGAAGCTTCTTTGCATCCTTGGGGTAAAATCTACTTGATCATGGTTTTTTTGAAGTATTGTTCGATTGGTTTGCTGGTATTTTGTTAGGGATTTCTGGCTCTATGTTTATAATTGATATTGGTCAATAGTTTATATTTTGTGAAATGACCTTGTCTGATTTTTGTATTAGGGTAATGTTGGCCTCAAAAAATGTGTTTGGGTGGTTTCCTTCCTTTCAAGTTTTTGGAAGAATTTGAGAAGCATAGGTTTAACTCCTCTTTGCAAATTTGTTAGAATTTGTTAATAAAGCCCTCTGGTGCTGGGTCTTTGTGGTTTGGGAAGTTCTTAATTATTGTTTCAGTTTTGTTTCTAAAATGAGCATTGTTAATGTGCTACTAAGTCCAACTAAAAACACATGTGGAGGAATCCATCCTGTGCGAAGTTGTTTCCTGGCACTGAATGTTTGAAAGGAGCCCTAATTTGGCCCCACTTTGAAAAATCCAGATGGTAATGCAAGCTTTCTGAAGCATTGCTGCCAAAGAGAGATGATATATTTTAAAAACAAAATGCTATGTTTACTAATACACTTTTTAATAATCTACATTTTTATGGATATTAATGGCCTTTCCATTTTAGTCTTATGAGCCTCTAGTACTTAATGATCAATTCTATTGTAGTGCGTTTGCTCATTACTACTTGGGAGAGTGTGGAACACAAGCAGGCCCTCCAACCACAGCGAGAGTTGTTGGGGACATAATGGCTGGGGTTCCAGTCTGGACCTCACACTGCACTTGGGTACAGGCAGATATCTACACTGAGTTCTGTCCAGCGATGGAGAGAAAGAGTGAGGAGACTCAGCCTGGATGTCCCCCTGGGACAGACATATGCTGGGGAATTTGAAGCAGAACTTATACGGACAAGCAGAGAAAAATAATTGACATATACCAATATGGCACCCAGGGTACAGTCCTGCCTGCATTGTTACAATACTGCTTTATCACACAAGCCCATGATCAACAGGTGTCTGCATTTTCAGACTTACATGATTCAGCTATGAAGATATGAAATCAACTAACTCATTATTGTAATTATTTTCTGAGATACGAAGACCTCACTTTCGTTTGCTTGCAGATGAGGTGAGTCATAATGACATTCCTTTCCTACATGGAAAGCCCGTTGGATTTCCATTCAAGCCCATGTGAGCAAAGGCTCAAAACCAGAGACAGCATTGCATGAATATAAGCTACTGCTTCATGAACACCTGATAGGAATGCAATCAGCTTACACAACTATTTCTCAGTCCAAAAATCACAAACCATCACATATTTGAAATACAGCATTATGAATTCCATTAAGTTCCATATAAATCAGAGGACATGCCAGATACCTTGGAAAGATAGATTTAATCAATAGAAGTCCAACTTTTTAACTCTGCAATTGCTGGCTAAAAATAAACATAGGAAAAGAGAGGTAGTATCATAATGTTTGCATTTAAAATATTTGTGTAATTATATAGGTATGATGGTGGATAGGTAAGCTTTTACATTGGAATTGCTCTTATATTTTTATTGAATAATATCTATGTTATGAGGCCACACAAAGACCTTATACATGTTTTAAGAATTTGGATTTTTATATCCTGAAAGCACTGAAAACTTACTAAAGATTTTTTTTAGGAGAAAAATATGATTGAATTTGATTTTAAATCTAAAATACCAATCTCCACAAAGTACAGAGAACAGATTATAGGATCAAAAATTCATATGCTATTAGACTGGACAATTTCCACGCTTGTCATTGACATTAAAATATAGATTCTAAGACAAGCATCTCAAGGCAGCTTTTCTTCCCTTGATGCGAGTCACATGCTGCTGACAAAATTTACATCGTGTGAAAACCCTTCAATGAGTAGCATTTTTCTTCAGGGGTGCAAAGAACAGTTTTGAGTTTGTAAGACATCAGAAATTCTGAAAGATCAACAACAAATTCATAAATGAATCACACACCCAGCACATTATCTGTGTTCTATTCTAAATGCTTTTCAAGAGGGTCATTTTTTTAAAGAAATTTGATGTGACAACTGCGAAGATCATATTGTATTGTAGGTCCCCTTATAAACTTTATGACCCAGGTGAAATATATAGCTCATTTTCCAAAAGTAGGCATTGAATAAATGTCACTTACTACAAAGATGGGAGGTGTGTGAATGAATAAAAGTAGTATTTTCACAGGACCATCCTGAAGTTGACTTTGTTATTCTACCATTTGATCCATTGTGGAGTGTTCTGATTTGTCTATGGCAATGTCACAAACCATCCGCAAACTTGGAGAATTAAAAATATTCTTATCCTTCAACTTTCTGTCAGTTGATGCTCCACCTGGGCATCTCCTTCTTGGGGTCCCCATTGGTTGAGGAAGGTCAAAATTGAGGCTGGAGACATCTTAAGGCATCTTACTTCACATGACTGGCGGAAAGCTTGGACTTGGAATAACTGGGGAATCTAAAGCTAGGTCAGCATCCTCTCTCAATTTGGCAGAGAATCTTGGGATCCCTGTAACATAATTTTCTCAAGATAGGGGAGTTCTTATGTGGCACCAGGATTACCCAAAGAAAGAGTTCTGAGAAAAGTTTCAGAGTATAATTTAGATGTCTTACAAGGAGCACATCATCCCAACCATAGCATTGTCTTCATTACTCAAGGCCAGTCTGCCTCATTGTGGGGAGCGATGACCAAAGGGTGTAAACTCCAAGAGGTACAGTTGAAGGAGACATTTGGGACACTAGTGGCCAGGAGATAGTATTCATGTGCAGAGAGTAATGGAGAAAAAGGTTGGCAGTGAAGGAAGTACAAGGTAAATGTAGCCCAAGCCCACTGATAAGTGGGATGTATGTTTCACCGCCTGTCAGGGCTGTGACTTCTCATTGAGCAGACACAAAAAGAAAGTTTAATTTTGTAAACGGAATGGATTTATTATTAACTAATATGTGCTAATATTTGGGGAGGATGCAAGGGCTAAGGTGGGTGTAGCATTGTTATTTCTTGATCCCAGAAAATAATTAAATAACAACAACGTCTGGTGGAGTCTGAGAGTAAATTTTGCTGATGGAAGTTGCAGAAATTGTTATTTCCTGGCAGGAAATGCAGAAGCAGATGAGTGCTTAGACATTATCACGCCTTGAACAGTCCCCTCTTTAAAGGACTTCTCCGGACCCAGCAGTGTCAGGGTGCTGCTGTCACAGACCAGGAAGGTGTCGGAAACACTGTCAGGTGACTCTGGGGCAAAGCATGCCCAGTGGACCATGGCGTCTCCCCTGTGCCCTCAGGTGGAACCGGACACAGGAGCCACTCCAGAAACCTCAGCCTGGTGTCAAATCCCAGGGAGGCTCTTTTCTGGTGATGACAAAGCTGCATGTCAAGAGGAGAAAGCCACCTCCTCCCACAGTGGGTTAACACGACTTCCTGTCCACCTAACTGCCTGACAAGTCATTAGGCTCCCTCAGAAGTGATGTCCAAACAAGCAGAGAGAGTCAGAGCCCACAGAGAAGAGCCCGTGTGAGGAACGTGTGGCCGTGGGCAGCAGGGACAACGTCCAGCTCTGGAGATGCGCCAGCAAGGCCACAGCCCCAGAGGAGCAGGGACTGGAAGCTGGGTGTGCGGCCTGCTTCATTCTCCGTCAGTCCCTTGCTCCACATCTGTCTTTGGAAGCTGCATAGAGGCCAGAAAGCTGGGACTGCTGAGCAGAGATGAAGGAGCCCGGGTCCCCAGCAGGCCCTCCTCGCGGGGAGAAGCAGAGGCACCAGACCTTCTGTCATGTGAAGTCCCACGTTCAAGGTCATGAAGGTTTAGCGTGTTTTTGACAAAGAATGGCCTCTGATCTGACTTCACAGTTTACACCATTTGCTCACGGCGTCAGGAGTCCACGCCCACATGACACTTGTGCTCGTTCCAGTGTGGCCAGGCGCCCTGCTGCTCAGTTAAATAGCTCATCAGACAGGCAGGCTGCAGAGAAGACCTTCCGCCTTCCCTGTCACACTCTGACGGGTTATTAAACCAGGCACAAGTGCAGCGTTCAATTCAAAAACTGGGATATTTAATTTACTCGCCAAACCTGAGACTTTAATAAAACGTGACACTCTGCATGACACAGTCCCAG
This sequence comes from Solenodon paradoxus, assembly GCA_004363575.1. Classification (NCBI taxonomy): domain Eukaryota; kingdom Metazoa; phylum Chordata; class Mammalia; order Eulipotyphla; family Solenodontidae; genus Solenodon; species Solenodon paradoxus. The sequence continues at coordinate 110 of RJWH01009012.1, read as the reverse complement.
CCACTGTCACGCAGAGCTGCACTGATCCTCTCATGAAAGTATGCAGAACAAAAATGAGAACAATTTAGGATCTAGGGGTTGAGTTAATATTTTAGAATTTTTCTTAGTTG
>RJWH01009011.1:0-25864 GCA_004363575.1 Solenodon paradoxus | reverse complement strand
CAATGTTGACATCTTTTCAGTGGCTTCTAGAATTGTGGAAAATGTGCTGGTGAAACTACATTCTGCAATTGAGAAAAAATGTGTTGAGGTGTTTTCACAAGAAAATGTGTCAATTCACTTGAAATCTGAAGTAGCAGCCAGTAGAGAACATTTCATGTCTCCAAGAGAAAATCTAGCTTTAAAATCTTCACTGCCTTGTATGATGGGGAGCATGAGTGATGTTGCAGAGGATGTGGTTCAAGGGATTTTACAATAGCTGGTGGCTCTTGCATCTTCTACACAAACTGAACAGGCTTATCCCATGATGACCACTGAACCTGCTTGTCAGCAATACAGAAAAGAGCCAACACTTTCGTTACTAGAAAGAGCCAGCAGAAGGAAAGCCGGTGTTGAACCTGATGCAGCCAATTTGGTTGGCCAAGAAGAAATACAAAACTTAGTGTCAGATATTGTTTCCCCATCCTCGTTGATTACTTATAGAGGAAGTAGTCCGTGTTATTCTAGCTTATATACAAATTGGGCTTAATAACGAAAAGCTCATTGCGACCGAAGAAACAGTGAGCATCCTTCAGCTACTTGATGATATCTTGATTCAGCTTGACCAGAAACCAGCAAAAACAGAAGTCCAAAGGAGTAGACGCCCCAGACTGAGCAGTCCTCCTGACACTAAAGAAGAGAACAGGCTCACCAGCACTAGAGCAACTAGTGGTTCCAACTATGATGGCCTGTTTTCACCTATTAATGTTCCTGGCATGGTCCTTTATTCTGATGATGAAAATGAAGAAATAGACAAACTTATAGAAAATGCACTGATTTCATCTATCAAAGATGAAAAAGCAAAACTACCAGAACATGTTCATGATAACTGGTCAACAAGAAATACGAACTCACCTACAAAGCCTATGGACGGAAGCAATGTAGCATTTCATGATTGGAGATTAAAGGTTGACCTTTCAACTTTCAATAATGACACTTTGCAAGATGAAAAGTATCAAGTACAAAATGTCTCAGAAAATATAATTACAAGTATTTTAGTACAGATGCTCAAAGACATATCTTCTGGGACATCTGATCACTTCAATTATAAAAGTGGTAAAGAAGATTCATTTATTACCTCAGGAAAACCACAAGATCTGTCACATCGAGAATGGATGAACCAGATGTTTTCAGTGTCAGAAATCCATACACTGGCTCAAGAAATTGTAGATGCTATATTAAAAATACTTCACATAGCTTCAAGTCATTTTATTGTGCATTCTTCATCAGGACTTCAAACTTTTCTAGATAATACTGATATACCAAATAAAGAGCCACTTGAAATATGGTTTGAGAGTAAGAGGAAGATGAAAGTTTTATCTGCACTAGATGTGGACTCTACAAAATGTCACTGGTTAGAACCTAAGGAAAGGGAACCTATAATTCACATTAATGATAAGATCGTTTATACAGTTTTTAATAAACTGAACTCATTTATTTGTCCAAAACTTCAAGACTTCTTCAAACCCAAAAGCTGTGTTGCCCTTTTGAAACCTGCACCTGACAAGAAATCGTTTCAATCATACCTTAGAATTTATACTAAAATAGTAGAAATCGTATCCAATGTCATCCAGACGGAACTGAAATGTGGTAAGAAGAATCTAAATCTTAGGAAAAGTGACCCTCCCAAGAAATGTATAGAGAAAAAGTTTTTGGCTGATAATGAAAAGGAATTAGACTCTTTTGTCACAAAGCTAAATAATGACATTATGACAAGTTCATTAGCAACTTGTATTTGTGAGGTGCTAAGTGGAAATGAAGATAACAGCAACGTTCTCACTTCAGAAAAGCTACTGTCTAAAATCTCATATGGAACTGCTGATATCAAACAACAAAAACGTTTGCCTTCTCGTCCTCAAATGCATGAAGAAATTCTCAGAGATCCTGGATTACAAGTGTTAGATAGAATTGGGAATACCTTATATGACATGCTATACAAACTCTTAGGAGACGATCTACCTTTTCCACTATCTGATAAGCAAAAGAATTTGCTTATCAATGGGAATTTGAGAACCACTGGATTGCAGCCTAATATTCAGCTCTTTTCTTATACAATTCTAGAAGCTATCATTGTAAAATTATGTAGTATCGAGGTGAGTGATATTTTCATAAGTTCAGAATTTAAAGCTGTTTCAGAGTATATTGACACCAACAGCTTATTATTTGCTTCTCTTGTTGAGGAAATAAGCAAATGCTCTGACATAATCTCTCGCATGGTGTCCAACAGGATCCCACTGGGTAGTCAAGAGGTGACTAACAAGGGAAAAACTGCCTCTAAAACAGGAGACATGAAAGAAAAACATCAAAATAAAATGAGAGTCATAACTTCAGATATCTTTGGAACAGTTTTTGCTAAATTGGAAGAGTTTGCCAATATAAATTTAGAAGCCCTGGGTGTTATAATCAATGGAAATAGAAACAGCAGTAAGATGAACTGGAAAAGTGAAAGTACTAATATGTGTGCTAATGGACATAAACAATTGCAGTCTGTGTTATATATGCATGCAAAGAAAGTATCAAATGCTATTTTGAAGGCTATACAAGCTGTATTAAATTTGAGCTTGCCAGATTTGGAAACATGTATAAGCAAGCCACAACAAGAGAAACAAATGCTTAAAAATCTAGTCAATTTAATTTTAGATGCAATGCCTCTGGATATATTTAATATAACTGCTCCGGAAGGGAGAGGCATTGAAAATTATAGATATAGGCCAATGTATGGAAATTTTCTTCCTGGAGGAGCTGATCAAGAGTCTTATTTAGAAGATCCTGCTGATACAGAGAAAGTACGTGCTGGAGAGGAAAGACCACCAGAAGAAGAAATTATATCAGATTCTCTTAAGCAACTAGAACTAGAAAGAACATTAAGAAAACTTGAAGTAGAACTCAAAGAGCCACAAAAGTCCCCAGTTGTGCCTATTATAAGAAATATTTTGAACAAAATTTTCCAGAATGATTTAATCGATCAATTAAATGTGCCTCCTTGCCCTCCGTCCCATTTATGTGACATTCCTCAGGCCAATGATGAGCCAGTTGTTCAAATGTCTGTTCAACCCCTGGATAAACCAATGAATTCCTTAGTGTCTGAAGCAGATGTAACCATTGTTTCAGATAATGTTGTTAGAACTATATTTCAAAAACTTTTTTCTGCTGCCATGTCAGATAGAAATGCAAATGAAAAGAGGTATAACATTATCACTTTCCCAGCAAATAGCTCTTTTCTGGAACAAGCCAGTGGAAAACAGACCTCCATTTATTCTGCCATACAAGACAGAAGTTCATGTTCAACTCAGTCCATATTCAGTATTCATGAACTGACACAAATAAATGTAATTGAAGACATTATACAGTCGGTACTAACAAATTTAGAAACATTTGCTACTTCCAAAGTAAAAGCTCTCTTTTGTCCTCATAGCAACCTCAGAATTCCAATGACTTTATGTTTACAGCAGGATAAGACTGCTTTAAACCAACCACGGTTATCGACCAAAACTTCATATTCTGATGATCAATTTTCCTGTTGCTCAGCATATTATGATAAGTCAAAGACCTCAATATGTCAGTCGACTGCCTCAAAATTAAATATATATGCAACAGAAGTGGCTAGACAAATATTACAAGAAATTAAACATAAGTTAGATAAAGAAATAGAAAGTCCATTCAAAAGTCATAATATTGTGGTTACTGAAATTATTCCAAATGATATTAATACAATGTTAGATATCATAGCTACTAAAGGCAAATATGAAAAAAACATATTTCACAGAGTGATTGATCCAAGCCAACCAGAAGATATTGTTGAAAATTTGTTCAATAAAGGTGATTATCGGAAGAAACTTCAATTTCAAATACTAGATACCATGGACAATATCTTAAATGACATCTGTGAGGAAACACTAGATAAGAATAATCTCCCACTTGCTACATTCACTCTTAAATGTAATGTAAGACGGAGACATTTAGAAATAAACTCTGAAAGGAACTCTGACTATGCGGATGAAGCCATTCCAATGCTTTTAGTTCCTAAATCATGTGTTGCTATGATTTCCAATGATATGGTGGATATTGTTCTTCAAAATCTCAGTTCTGCTATCATGTTTGGTGTCAATGCAGAGGATCCTGTTTCGCCCAGATTGCCACTGACATTTTCTGATGCACTTCTCAAAAAAGAATGTCAACAATCTCCTGTTATTGACTCAATAAATGAAAGAAAAAGGGAGATATTTCCATTTTCAAGTAAAGGAAGAGATGTACAGCTAAAATCAGCTTATTCTAATGATAGTCAGACAACTGAACTTAAAAAGCAAGATGCCAGAAAATCTGTTCATGACCTATATGAGGAAAATGCTCACTTCATTACTAAAACTATTTTGAATAGATTAAAATCTTTTGTCACCGAAAGAATAGATTTACTACTTACTCTTGATACTCAAACTAGAGAAACATCATTTGCTGGCCCAGAATTTACAAATTGTAAACAAGATGACAGTCTATTTATGAAACCAGACCAAATGCCATCAGATGTGAATATTCTGAAAATATCAACAGCTGACACCATTCTCAATCAAGAAGGCCCAGATTATATTTGTACTAAATATAGAAGAAAACATGGACCTGCTATTCAAATATCACAAGCTAGTCTTAAGGAATATGCTGACATAATTGCCAGTACCATTCTGATGCTTATAAAAAATGATGTAGACGAAATCCAAAAGATGTATTTATATCCAAACTATACTTTATTCCAAAAAAATCACACTGTGAATGAAACTGTCAACAACATCTTAAAGAGTTTACATGATAAAGTATCTTTAAAGGCAAGTAGTCTTAACCCAAAGAACTCAACCCTCTTTATGCAACTAGCTATACAAAATGAAATATATCTGGAGCAAAGAGAGGTGGAGGAAAAGACTGAGCTGTCCCTCTTTTCAAAATACTCAGATCAAAACCAACTATCAGAAGCAGAAAACCTGAGAGGGGTTCTAGAAGAAATATTTAGAAATAGAGAATCTGGACAGGAAAAAACAACTGCTTTGTTAAGTGCAGTTAAGGAAATTTTAAAAAAGGTGTTTAGAAGGGTAATGGAAAGCATAGACCACTTGCCACCATTTAAAAAATTCCCTTACATTACATCTTATCCTAACATTAAAAGAACAGAGTCATCACGAAAAAAACTCTTACAGTCACATATAAGCAGTGTTGCAAATGACATTGTTGAAAGTGTTTCCAGAAAAATGTTTTCAATAGTTATGACATCCTTATATGAAAACAATGAGACCAGTGAAGAATTGGAAGCATCTGGAAGTGATGAATTACTGATTAATCCATCATACTTCGGAGAACTGAAACAAGCAAAAACAAGAAGTGTTATCCCTGATCATGTGATGCCACAAGTTTCTCGTTACACAGTCCTTAGAAGTATCACTTCATTGGAAACCACTTTCTTGCTACTTTCTCCATCTCAAGTGGGTGAAAATTTGGTCCAAAACGTTCTCCAAAAGGTCACAAATTTTGTTGTGCTAAATCTCAAAAAGACTTCATCATCTAAGGGTCATTCTGATGAAATGCCACCTCTGAGGCCAGACAGTTTTAAAACTAGTCTCAAAGACAGCCCTAAGACAAGTTTGAAAACAAATTTTAAAACAAAATCAAAAGTTACCTCTTTCTCTAAATTTGAAACAAAACCACAGCTGAGACCTAGTGGTACTAAAGCCAAAATCAAAACCAAGTTAGGTCCTAAAGAGAAGACACCAAAATGCAGCTTGTCCAAGACTACCATTGGGCTGCCTTACCTGCAATCAACAGAGGGTCCCAAAAAGCCCTTAGTGAGAATAAAACTCCCTACAGCAGAATTAAGAATGTTTGCCAGTGATATTGTCAGTAATATTCTGGAAACGATTATGAATGAATTTCAAAAGGTGAGGCAAAATACTTCTGATCATTTCATGATGGCAAGTGAAATAGTTTCTGCAGTCTTGCAAGGATTAATACTGCAAAGAACAATAATTTGACCAAACCAAAAAATGTCTCATACTCAGATAACCTCAGACTTCCACAGAGGACTTTGAATACAACCTCTCTTGCAAATCCAGAAACTCACATCTTTTTGGAGAATGCTTCTTCACAGCTAGAGAAAATCTCTCCCAAAGAAAATATTTGTGAACAAATGTTTGAAAAATGGCAAACAGAATCAGGTGACTTGGAAAACGAACAATATAAGCTATTGATGAAAGCCGAGACTGTTTTGAAGGAAATTTCAGTGAACGCAAAAGAATTAGAACAATCTGTTTCACTTTTAAATTTGTCACCTCTTGAGGCTTATCAAAGCAGGTACTGTACTTTTAAAAGTTTCTTCGAGAACTGAGAATTCTCAAGCACAAATTAATATATTTGGCCAGAGAATTGTTGAAATTCTACTTGAAAAATTAGATGTATGCTTCTCAACCCAGATGTTCATAAAAGAGAATACAGAAACTCCACAAAGCAAAGAAACTGCTGCTAGAAGTAAATGTGGTTCCTTAAGAACAAACAACCACAACAATGTACCAGTGTATAACACACAGTTGAAAGAGAAAACACTGGGAGGCCCTAGTCAACAAATAGCTCAAGAAATCTTGGAAGGTGTTCTGAACACCTTAGAGTCATTTGCAGACCTACTGTTTAAACATGTCTTTACATATGCTTTTTCTGAAATTGTGAAAATACCTACTGAAACATTTTTTTCTGTCCAAAAGAAACCATTAATGAAAACAACATTGCATGAGTTACAGCCACTAAATAAGTTTCCTAGTGAATCTAAATCAAGTAGTATGATTACTCAGGAAAACATACAGAAAAATACTCTACAACAACTTCACTCATTCCATTCAGAACTGTTTATTTATACTGCTGATACTGTCACTGGCATGCTTGGTATAATTAAGAACAACCTAGACAAAGAAAAATGTCAAGTGAAATCATCCTTGATTAGCATATTTAAAGAAAACATTGTAGCAAGTCAGATCATCAGCATCCTGATGGACCAATGTACTCATTGCTACGATTCAATGATCAAAAGCCATCTAAAGGAAAACCTGTTCCAAGGAGCTGAAAAGTGGGCCAAATTTGCAACCAGGATGGGAAGGCCCACTTCAAAGTCAAAGTGGGCTAGCCACAGGAATGATCTTCTGCAATCCCCTGGCTTGTTGTTTTATTCAGAGGAAGATAATGAAATAAAGGACAAGGCTTCTTCAAATCTACCTTTGTATGTGAGACACTCTTCAGAAAATACAACTAAAACTACAGAGCCAATGGAAAGACTTGAATCAGAACTTATACTATCATATTCTGGAAGTGAAACCCAAGGCCTCAGCCATTTTGATGAAGGTATGAAAGCAAACAGTTCTCGCCTAGAAGGCAGTGTCATACAAAAACCATCTCAGAAGTTCAGTGACTCTGTGCATCCACTAGAACACCCCATGTGCAATCCAGCTGTAAAGCCAAAGCAAATACAGAGAACCACTTCTCCAATCAAAATATGTTTAGCTGCAGAAAATATTGCCAATACAATGCTATTAAGTTACAGCCTTCCAAGTCAAAACGCACGCACTAATGAAAGTTTAGAAGAAACAGCACCATCTTTTCTATCAAATGAAAGGTCTGTAATGTCTGAAGAACAAAAGGATGAAAAAAGCTTACTTAACATGTGGGGAGAAAAAATCAGTTATACAACTGAAAGAAAAAACAAAAGTCTTGAAGCAAGTGGAGAAGATTTCACTTTACTGGAAAAGTGGAAAAATAAATATCCCAAATTAGAGAAAATAGCAACTCCTGAAGAGGCTGAAGTAATTGTTTTTACAGATCAAGACCTGGGACCGCATGAAATCCATCTAGTAGCTAGATATGTTACTATATCTGTGATCATATACTTCAAGAACTTTGAAACCAGAGGTGAGCGAGGGTTGACTTATAAAGAACTGGCATAAGTTTAGGGGGGTAAGTCAGTTATAATTTTAAGAATTTTTAACCCTCAATCCAAGAAGCTGCATTCACTGCTTCTCTGAAAAATAGCCTTAGATTTAAGACAGCTGTTTATATATCCTTGTGTGTTTTTCAACTGGTAGTATGATAAAAGAAAAAATGACATCTTTATATAATTTTTCCTTGTAAGACTTCTCAGTTTTCCCTATCTACAAATGCAATTAAATAGGCATAGATTAAAGCAGGATCTTTTGGTTGGTCATGAGATGTGTCTGAAATGATGAGACCAGTAGGTAGTCTTTCATGGTATATAAAACAGTTCAAAAGGCAATTCCCAACAGCACTTTTTTTAGTTCTTTTCAAAAGACTTCTTATATCATAGTAGACCTCATGCATGGTTGGTTGACTTTAAATAATAATCCAACTTCTTTTTAAGATATACAGCTAAAGTCTTTGCCATTATTATCAATAAGAACGACTACATTAAACTTCTTGTTGTCCATGTTTCAGTGTTCTGCCCCAAATTCTTTTTTGGTATCGTACTCTAAACCCAAATATGTATCAGCAGTCCCTCTTGATGAATTCTGCATACAAATATTGGGTTAAACAATTCGAAGTAACCATTTTTGTACGTTGAAAACTGTCAAAACAATAGGGATGCAAGGGGGGAGCAAAAAGGGGAGAAAGTGGTGGTAAAGGAAACTAGAACTCTGGTAATGGGTATGGTGCTAAATGTAGATTGAAATGTAATTTCAGTATCCTAAAATGAATATAGCATTGTGAACAAAAGAAATAATATTAGCATTTTAAAAAACTGTCAAGATAGCTATAGTTTTATTCAGTCCAATTTTCTATATAGTCCCAAACTGAATAATTAGCTGAATAGTTAAAAAATGTTATCAAGAATTATATTAGGTTTCCAGATATCACTGGAATCATTCAAGCATTGTTAGGTTAAAAGTTGGAAATCATTTCTCTGCTCCAGGATTTTCAACTTCTTAAAGCAACATAGTTATCATCCAACAGTACTTAGAAATTTGAATTTTACTGTGCTATTTTATACCCGGCTCAAGTAAATATTTCACAGATGGAAAATAGAGGTTTGAAGAAAACTGAGTTCCTTTCTTGACTAGCTTTTTTCTATTTCTTGAGTGAGTTACACCCAAAGTGAAATTCGTATAAAAATATTGCCACTATTTTGAATGGTCAACATTTTTCCTTAATGCATGTTACAAGTATCAGTGTTTTCTGTTTTAAAGTCCTCTTGGTGAAAAACTATTATTTCCATATTGTTGAAAAAGTATGAATCAAAACAGCGTCTAAGAAATATCAAGAGTGATTCCTCACTTAATCAATTTTGTGAACATCTCACAGGACTGGTTATTTTGCATATAATTTCAAGCATTTCTGATTGTACCAAAAACAGTGGAAGAAAACAGAAATCACAGGAAATTCAAAATGAAACTTTAAGCAAGGTTATTTTAGTTCATTCTGAAGTGTTTGCGCGTTGGTCAGTTTCTATCAGTGGACTTGCTTTAAGCATCTCTGAAATCATTATTCAAATCCTTTTTAATAATGACATTTTAATGGTAGACATGACCCAGCAAGCAATTTCTCTGACAACAAAATATATTTACTGCCCAAGAGTTGCTGTGAATGACATTGATAGTCTCTTTCAGGATCTTTTAATGGGAGTGATCCATGTTTTGTCCAAAGAAATAGGAATACATCATCAGCCTGACAGCAAAGGAAAAACTAAATCACTCCCCATGCTTAAAAGCCATAGCTCTCCCATTCACAAAAAAAAATGAAACTACAAAAAGACGAGTAGGCCATAGAGGTTGGAAATCAGCTCCTACTCACCACATGGATCAACTAGTACGTAAACATAAACTAAATTCTCTGGCATGTAAGTTAGACACTCTGATTGGTAGCCTAAAAACTCATGAATCCAAAGAAGTAGTCAATAAAATTTTCAATGTGGTTTTAGATTTATTTTTGACCAATGAATGCCAGAATTGGGATATGGAGTCTTGTCGAATAACAAGAATGTCCTTATCCTCAAATAAGCAGCAAAGTCCTAGAATACCTAGAAATAACCAAGAACTCTCCCCCAAATCACTTTCTCTGCTGAAAGTTGTATGTGAAAAACTTAATAGAATGTTCTCGAAAGACTATACAACCAAAAGTTTCCTTACAAATCATCCTTTTTCTGATGAAATATCAGTACATCAACTGGTCAGCATACTTCAAGATGTAGAGGATCATTGCAGAGGAGCAATGGACTATGTCTCACCATTTGAAGGATATGACATGTCAGACCTTTCGGGAAATCTGGCAAGAATGGATCAAGAATCTAATCTTAGTATTATTTCTCATAGCTTAGTAAAATCCTTAATGGAAAAACTTGCATGTGGTATACAGTTACCTCCCAGAAGTCCACATTTTGCAAACAAGTAATTCACCAATAGGGTAAGAAAGAGACCTCTTAGTTTACCGAAAGCAAAAAGCCTAGAATTAAAAGAATCAAGATGGGGTAAAGACTCTATAAGATGCATGAGTTATGACAGCAAACCTCTGACAGAACCACTGAATACTCTCGGGGCAATTCATTCCAGAATGCAAGTGCCATGTGGTAAGCAGTTTTCAGGAAAATCCCCTTCTCTGTTTCCTCTTCAAAGACCAGGTCAAAAGGAAGTCAATACAACAGACTTTCTTAACATACAACATCCAAGAGGTATAAGCACAGGAGTTTACTCTGCCACATTTATGGAGGAAATAATTGCAGACATTTTTCTTAATCTCTCTACCTCATTACAAAGCAAAAATATAAACATTACTAAAGCCCAGCTCAATGAGATTAATATATTAGATGTCAACTCCGTGGTGAATGAGTTTAGTAATGCTCAAGTCACTGTTTTAAGGGATGTTGAAGAAAGGAAATATTTTCCACCAGTCTATAAAGAAACTATTAGTAAGACTGTTGACTCTGTTTATAATGATGTTTCATGGGACTATGCATTGCAAGTTACCTGTGGCAATCATCGAGCACATGCTACCACCTCAATAGCAAGACAGATAACTAATGGCATATTGAGAGAATGTATAGACTACCAACTCCCATTATGCTTCATAGAAAAACTCATGCCTAATGCATATTATCCTCTCAATGCTGAATATATACTACAGAAACTTCAAAACAATATGAGAGAACTGAATTGTCTAGGTCAAACTTCAACAGGCTATACTACCATACTATCACACTCATTTTTAGAAGATGTCATCAGAAGGCTATTATCGCAGCTCATTCCTCCACCCACCAAGGCTTTGCACTTGGGGGAGAAATATTCAATGACTTCAGATTTTAATGAGATATCAACCTGCATAATAAATAAGGTTATGTTAGCCATTTCAAAGCATAAGATTTGGCTCACTAAATATGATTATCAATATCTGTATACAGAAAAAAGCCTTCAAAATATAGTGGAGTCTGTTTATAATAATATATTGCAGATGTATGACTCCCTTGTATCAATACAGAAAAGTATAGTAAATCAAAGTCCAATGATGGTTGATCGATTGGCCAGTCTCATTATTCAAGAGATTATTGAAAATCATCTTCAACCCTTTTTGTGTGGAAAGGGCTTACCTCATATAATGACTCCATTGGATAAAATATCAAATATGGTTAAAGATGTTCTCAGTGAAGTCACAGAGTCACACAGACTCCAGAAGTCATCAGTACAAGGGATGGACTTTTATCCTAATGCATTTGTAGAAGAAATTGTTGCCAGGCTTTTATCAAAGGTATTCAATCAAAAATTTAACACTGAGTCTAAACTGAATGAAGTGACCCAAAAAATAGTAAACTTAATAAATAACCATTTTAACAAAGCTAAAATCTGTATTCTTCATGATGACCAAGAGCAGACTTTCCCTGCTGTAGATAAAGACACTATGGATGAGCTTGTCAGTTCAGTTTATGAGAATGTTCTGAAACAGTATGGACTGACCCCTGAGACTGATAATGAAGAACTGAAAGACAGTGATATTTTTGCAGAAAATATCACCAGGTTAATTGTAGCAGCTATTTCTGATTATCTTTTTCATCCACTGTTTTCCGGGGATTTGTCAACTTCTTCCTATTCTACTTTAACAGCAGAAAACATTATTCAGAACATCTTTATTGACTTCAGTGAATCTACCAAGACAAGCCAGAATTTATCTCCCTATAACACCTTGCTGCCATACACGTTTTTAGAAGACATAATCAGAGCACTGTTGTCTAGAATATTTCCTTCTGCATCTAACATAGTTCCATAGTGTGAAAATACAGAAGACAGATTAGGAATTAATTACAGTGAAATCTCTTCAAAGCTAATCAGTGATGTTAAGACGAAAATTTCCCAACATGAAATTCAATTTTCAAAAGATGAGGAAGAAACCAAATCTGTTTATTCAGAGGATAATGCTGAGCAACTAGTTAATTCTGTATTCAGAAATATCTTGCAAAACTCTGGGTTTCAAGAAGAAGTTGATCATGACCTCACAAGCATTAACAATCTTCTTATTGATAAAATAGCAGGTTTTATCATTAAATTTATCTGTCACCAACATCTCTACCCATTTGTGTATGAAGAGTCGCTACTTCCTCCTTCATATACATACTTTGATGATGTGAAAGGCCAACATTATTTTGCTGGTGTTTACTCTTCAGTCCTTTTGGAAGATGTGATCTCTGGTGTTTTAAGTAAAATATTCCACAGGGTGTTAGGTATTGTTCAAACAAAATCAGTAAGAGATTCAGAAAAAGAACTGCTGGAAACATCTGAAAAACTCATATATTTAATAACAAAAGAATTCTCAAAAGCACAAGTTAACATCCTAGAAAATGCTGAAGAACAATTGTGTTTGCCACCAGTAGACAGAAAGAGAGTGATCAAAATCATTGACACGGCATATAGCAAAGTTTTACAAGAATATGAACTAGAAACTTGTGAGAACTTTCTCGGTGACACACAGACATTGGCTAGGAAGATAACTAAATTTATCATGGCTGAAGTTTTTGATTTACAAATTCATCCAAGTCTTATAGCAAAGGTACCTCTTAAGTCATATTCAAAGCTCAATGCCAATGTTTTAATCACAAGAGCTCATTATGCTATTAGTAATTTGAGACTCCAAAGACAGTCTTGTACAACATATACCACCATGTTATCACATGAACATTTAGAAAAAATAGTCACTCAGGTTTTATCTCAGCTAAGTCCATTGAATTGTAGTGTAGAAGACCCAGACCTGTCACAATCAGACATCAATGACACAGTTGTGAGACTGATAGATGAAATCATGTCAATAATTTCCAAACATGCAATATGCATTACTAAACATGGAAATGAAAAACAAAATATGATTTCAGAAAAAGATATCCAGGTTATGGTTGATGCCATTTATACTGATATGTCTCATTCAAACCTGTACCAGTCTCTTACAAAAGGTAAAAAAGGCATAAGTAATATACCAGTTACAACAGTAGCAAGTTACATAATAAGAGAAATATTTAACCATCATATTGAGTCATTTTTATCTGCAGATAAAGCTCTTCCTTCAACTACGGTTGATCAGATTGATAAACAGAGAACAACAGATACTAGCCAAAGAGATTTAGTTTTCATTGTAAATTCAGCTATCTTTTTAGAGGAAGTCATTTCTGAGCTTTTATGCAAAATCCTTTATGCATTTTCACATAATATCTTGGCTGCTGAAATCCCAGAAAGAGCAAGAGCTAACATTACTGACATTGTAACAACATTAGTAAAATCAATCGTGCTGGAGTTCACCACATCACAAATTTTAGTTGCAGATCACTTGGATGAAAATCTGTATCTCTCCAAAGAATATAAAGAAATGGTTAAAAAAACTGTCAACCTAATTTATGAAAAAATATTAGATGATTATAAATCTCTCATTCATATTTATAGAGCTATACAAAGTGATGCCATTGGTTTTGGGAAAAAGATATATTACTTGCTGTTAGGAGAAACTTATGATTATCAGGTAGAGTCATTAATTTGGGGAGAATTATCTACTTCTTCCTATTCTTCCCTCCAAGATGACAACATCATCAGAAATGTGCTTGTCACCATCAATAATGACAGCCACATCTTGCCATCATGCATCACTGTATTGCCTCATTCCCTTTTAGAAGATATTATTTACAAACTTCTAGCACATATATTTCCTTCATCTGAGACTGAAACTGATCTAATCAAGGAAGAGGTGCCACCAGACTACGAGTTTGTGCATGCAGCTTCAAAATTCACTAATGAAATTATAACAGAAATTTCCGAACATGAGATTAGACTTGCCACAACAGAGGAGTTTGCAGGAAGTATGCAACTAGAGGCAATTGAGAACTTTACCAACTCCATATGTAATAGTATTATAAACTCTAAAATCCAAGATGAAGTACAGAAAGATGCATGCAAAAAGGGGGCCTCATTCCTCAGCAAAATAGCTGGTTTAATCATGAGGGAAATTGTGGACTACCATCTGCAGCCATTTTTACACGATGAAGAATATTCTCCTAACAACTTACATGAAAATGACCATGCCACTGAACTACTGGATCCTGATAAGGAAAAAATTAAGTCCTCCCCACAAGCTTCTGTATATTCTGCCACATTTTTGGAAGATGTTGTAATTGAACTTATTCGCAAATTTTATTTTCTCATAAGTATTGTTGAAAATCCTAAAGACAAAGAAACAACAGAAAGAGACTTAGTGGATCTGGCTATAAAATTTGCAAATGTCCTGATGGAGGAATTTAGGAAAAGTGAAATTAAAGTTCTATCAAATGCTGAAGAAATGTTTTCATTTCCACCAATAGATAAAGAGACAGTCAATAAAGTATCTGATTCTGTGTATGACGAGGCCATAGAAATATATGGATCTAGCCATTTTCAGAAGGATGTCAGAAATGGCATTGTTACAGAGATGATTGCTACTTTAGCCCAGAAGGCAATCTCTGATTTCAAGATTCAACCCCTTTTTTCGGGAAGCTGGTCTTCCACATGCTTTTCCTTTCTAGATGTGGATAACATCATCCAAAGAGTACAACAACTACCTTATGAAACCTTGACAAAGATAAATATAAGCTTGAAAGGGAGCCCAGTTTCTTCACTAGAGAAGTTGTCTACACTTTCTCCTCTAATCTCAGGCCTGAAAACCAAAACAGACACTTTGGAAATCGGTAAAGGAGCACTTGGAAAAGAGAATTTCAAAAAGGAAAAGACATTGATGGAAAAAGGCAGCGTCAACCAGCCAGTATGTACTGCTATAACTGGCATTATGAAAAGCAAAGTAACTACCCCTCAAGCAGGCTTAGATGAAGGTGAGGCAAATAAAAAGAAAGCAGGTGAAAAGGGAGAAAAAAGTTCAATGAGAAAAGATAATGAGAAGATACCAACAGTTACTTTAACAACCTGTGTGAACAGTAAAGATATTCAGGGGCTAGACTTGAGTACAGCACTTCTAAAGAATGATGTCAATAAGAAAGATAGTTTGGTTAGAAAAGATGAGAAAGGGCACGGTGATGAGGTATACCAATGTTTTTCACCAGCTACCAAAAGTGATGATACAAAAAGTCAGATTGTGCTGGAACCAGATTTTAAAGTAAGTAAGAGTGAGAAGACAAGAGAGAGTCTATTCAGCAAAGAGTACAAACCTTTTGAATTACCAGCTCTAAAATCCAAGGTGAGGGTCAGAGCGATGCAAGAGAAGAAAACAGATTCTCCAGCTTACAGAGTCATAGATGACAAACAGCTCTTACATCCTACACATATCCAGAATATCACTGAAAGCATTTACAGAAATGTTTTAGAAATAACTTCTTTTGAAAAGACCAGTAGATGATTCAAAATCTCCCAACCCCCTCGATGATAAAGCTGCAGGTGTAACTCAAGCAGATGGCAAGGATTTCACAAGGCTGCCTACTTCAGTGACATCAGCTAAACAAACTGCTTCTGCAAAAGAGGATGAGAATAAGAGAAGTCAAAATAAAGAGATTAAAACCCAACCCAAACCAGACAGTTCTCAGAGCCCACCAGAAAATAATTACAGGGTTTTCCCTGCTAACTTTTTAGAAGATATTGTCTCTGAAATAGTTAATAAACTGATTTTTTCTTCCTCATGGGGTACAAGTGATGCCTATCAAAATGTAACTGATAATGTAAATCAAGCTGATCTCTATGACACAGCTACAAAACTGATTGATTCTCTATTAAAGGAGTTTTCAGATGCTCAAATTAAAGTCTTAAACCTAGATCAAGGAAGCAAGTTCCTCCCATCTGCCGATAAAGCTTCCTCAGCTCATAAAGTACCTCTCATGCAAAAAGAGCCACCTATGTCTAAATCACCTCCTGAGATTAAAATGATAGTTATGGATAAAGTACCACCCAAGCATAAAACGGCATCTGCGATTAAGAGACCTTCTTCAGATGAGGCACCTTTCATGACTAAAATACCATCCATGGATAAAATGTTAGTCGATAAGATTGTTCACTCCTCTATATGCAATATTTTGAGGGAATACAGATCTCATGACTCCATTTGTAAAGACATAAATAGCGGTGATGAAAATTTAGCAAGAAGGCTAGCTAATGCAGTAATGGAAGAAATTCTTCAGCAGCAACTAAACTTGCGACTTTATGATGAGGTTCCAGATTTAGTATGTTTGCCTCTAGAGTCTAAGGAGGTCATGAAAAGGGTCTGTAAGGTGACCCAAACAGCCTGCAAAGAATGTCAAACATCATCACCATACACCATAATGCTGCCTAATGAATTTTTAGAAAGTATAGTTTCTTCTCTTCTAGCAAAAATTTTCTCAACAGTAGGCAACTCTAAAACAGAAAGATCTGAGGATTATTTGTACACAGAACTGGATTTCCTTCAAATGAAGTTAGTAAGTACAATTATAACAGAGATCTCCAAAGATGAAGATATGATTCTAGAAAATGTACAATCCTTACATCCTAATGATGATGAAATTATTCAATTAGTGGTTCAGACAATTTATAATAATCTCTTGCCACAATTTGGATCGCAAGAGAGTATACAAAATTGTATCAGCAGTGGTTGCAAAATCCTTTCAGAGACCATAGTTAATTTAATTGTAAGGGAAGTGGCTGGCAATCAGTTGCAGAACTATTTTTCTGGTGAGCTGACACCATGTCAGTGTTTAGAAGCTGACAGTATTGTTGAAACTATACTGAAAGATGTTACCCAAACCACTGAACTTCCCCAACCTCAGCCAGCACGGATTTACAAAGTATCTTTTAACATAATAGAAGAAATTACTGTAATTTTTTTGTCAAGGCTTTTATCTATGTTTCCAAAAGTGGGTAAAGAACAAAACAATTCTCTAAATGCTGACATGCAAAAAATAACCTCAAAAATCTTAAATTCTTTCCAAGAATATATATCCAAAAGTCAAATTACAGTCATACTGCAGGCCAAAGAATCACCCACTATATCTTTAGCAGACAGTGCACTTATTGAAAAAGTAGTTACTTCTGTATATAACAGTGTTTTAAAGTGCTCTGGCTCCCATATTTCGATATTTAAAGATTTACTGAGTAAGAGCAGCGTCATCTCTGATATAATAGGATTTTTAATGGTGAAGGAAATTTCCAATTCAGAATTTCATCCTCAAGTAGAGGAAGAAACATCAAGTTCAGACTTAGTTCTGGAAGCTGTCAAAATTCTGGAAAAAGTGGTTAAGATTCTTGATCACCTTAAGTTGAAGCAAAAACCATTATCCGAAAAAGAGGCTGTGATAGATGCCAGCTTTTTAGAGGAAATACTGGCCCTGTTCCTGGCTAAGCTAGCAAAGTTGCTAAGTGCCTCAAGCAAAGATGCTAAATATTTATCAAAGCCTGAGTTAAATAAAATTGCCTCTCAATTGACAAAATCAGTGACAGCTGAAATTTCTAGAAATAACATTAATATTGTGGCTGCTAATCCTGAAGAAAACTTTTTAAATCCAAAAAGTTTAGAAATTATTTCTCAGATGGTTGATTCTGTATATAATCATGTACTGCAAAAAACTGGAATACATGAACTTTATTATGATATAAAAGGTACAAATCACTTCTTCCCTAAAGAAGTGGCTTCTTTAATCATCAGTAAAGTTTTAAGTTGTCCATTAGAAATTATTTGCCCAAAAGACTCATATGTTGATCTGTTTGGTGATCTGGACATCAGTCGAATTATTGAAAAGGCCCATGAGCATGCTATTAAGATGGAGCCTGAGTCAGAGCAAAAAGAGTTCAGTCAAGATTTATATGAAGAGAAACTTAAAATTAAAATAATTCCTCACTGTAGGAATCAACCAATCAAAATCGATCCAAACATTGTTGCAGAACACTTAGGAGTTATTTCTATAAAAACGCAACCTCTTGAGAAACTGCAAATGGACTGTTTATCTAGAACGGGACATAGCATTGAAGCACTGAGAAAAATGTCAATAAGGGGGAGGAGTTACCCAACCCACAACTTACCTGATGCAGGAAAGAGAAAGAAGGAAAAACGCATCTCGTTGGATAAATTGGGACGACTGGATGTAAAGCCATTAGAGGTATATGCAAAAGGGCAATGGTGAAAAGAAATTAGTACTTCTTAAGACCTGGTCTGTTTGTCTTGTCATTTCCTTCCACAGGTAGATCTATGGGAAAGCATTTGTAAAATATAGTCAATTTTCTCTTGACCAGTCCCGTAGAATTGGGCACTCTGATTGATCCAATATAATCCTCTGCTTTCCTGGGACTTACTCTATCAGCGATGTGGCTTAGTATAAAGGTGTCATGCTAAACTGCCATTTCTTAGAGAACGGGAGCACAGTGAAATGGGAAATACTCCCAACAACAAAATCGACTGATTGGAATTGTAGCACTCATTTGGCAACTTGGAAGAAATGTAATTTTTACAGTCCTCACATTCTTTTATTACAGATACAAAACATCACAGTAATATGTGGGTCCAAAAGGACCATTAGAATATCAGCTAAAGCAACTATTAGAGGGATTTTAATCCACAAATGTAAGACTCCATGGTAGTATTATTTTAATTTAGCAATATTCATCAATAAACATTAGAGTGTATGCTCTTTAGAGGTCATTCATTACTTCTTTCACTTTCATCACATAAGAATTTCCTGGTTCCCCATGCTCTTTCATCATTAGGACAAACCCATATTCTTTGCTAGTCTATACTTGTCCTCAACCTACTTGTCTTTATGATGTTATCATTTGGAACCAGTTTCTCTGTAGCCCCATATTTGGGCTCCAAATGTACTTAAATAATGAGGACTTGAAATGCCAAAATGCCAACCTTGATACTAATGCCACTATTGAAAAATGTAGCTCTGTTTACTGATCTTAGGGTATAAGGACATAAGGAAGTTCTTGTCAGAAGATAAGAGTTACACAGATCCAGTCCCATGTTCTCATTTAATACCAAAGTCCCTCTATATATCAATGAGACTTTTGTACTTTTGATATACAATCACACTGAGGAATGTAGCCTGTGGCTTATGAACTTAACAAAGCTCTATAGAACCAACTGTTTGGAACATAAGCCTAGGAGCAGGTTTTCCTTAGCATTACTTTTGAACCCATTGAACTAAGTCTTAGAGCTGATGAATACATTAATGGGTACTTTTTTAGTTTTAATTACTGAGATTATCATAGGTACTCATAGAATTGGTCCTTCGTTTCTTGGACAGATGAAGATCCTTTCCAGCTCTAACATGTTCTTTTGGCTCTAGGTTCTCGAAGTTATATTACCATTTACTTGATAGTCTTTATTTATATAGTAATTCCTTGGGCACAAGATGGGTGGGTCTAAACTGTAGAACATCATTCCCAAGTCATGATCTCTTAATCGTCTGCCAAAATATCTGTCAGTTGTTCCTCTTGGTTACTTCCTTACTTCTCTTAGATCCTTTATTAGTACTTTAACTATCTCTTTATAGCCCAGAGGACATTGGAAGAGAATAGCTAATCCAAAACAACTAACCTTGCTATTCTTAAGAGGAGCAAAAGCTGTCTTCGGAAAGTAAGCAAACATAGATAGCTCACATAAGACAGATATTTTGAGGTTGCCTGGATAGTAGCACTATCTAGAAAGAACAGTACATCAGTTTAAGGAACACAAATTTTTCATAAATCCACAAACAGGGCTTAATTTGCTATTTTGAAGTATCATAACTTCCCAACACACCAGACACATGTCTATTAAAGGCTCATGTTCCAAAGCCATATAGAATGATTTTCAATTTTTTGAACCACTGTTTCCCTCCACCAGTACAGATCATCAAAAACTGATTATTCCTATTTATCATAAAAGTTCTTTCATTTTGTTTTGCACAAAAAATTCCTTTAAAGGCAGCATTTATCTAAAAGTCTGGTTTTCAGTATTATGAAGAGATCTAAGATTGATACTCAAAGATTCTACAGCATCATCAAAGGCTACAGAAATGAGAAAAGTCATTTTAATTATAACTGTCTTTTCCTTGGTCTGTCTTTAATGCTGAAAAATGGAAAGTGAAATTTGACTATGAACCTTAAGAAAAATGAAGATTTACTCTTTGAAGTTCCCTTTGGAAAATATGTTCTAAGGATGAGGGTATGGAGGACTGAGGAGTGAATATAGGCTCTCACAATTTGGGCTATTTTTTAAAATCCAGGTCAGCTAGTATTTTGTCTTTTTTTTTTCATTATTTAAGTACATTTGGAGCCCAAATATGGGGCTACAGAGAAACTGGTTCCAAATGATAACATCATAAAGACAAGTAGGTTGAGGACAAGTATAGACTAGCAAAGAATATGGGTTTGTCCTAATGATGAAAGAGCATGGGGAACCAGGAAATTCTTATGTGATGAAAGTGAAAGAAGTATTTAGATTGCTCTACGATTAGTACCCTACTGAGTTTAAAAACACATGTTACCATGTTCAAATCTATTATAAAATTTTCAAGGTAAATGATGAAAACAGTGTAATTAAAGAATTTGCACACTTTGCATTTCTTGGCAAGTAAAAAGTAAAATTTGAAGCAAAAGAAAGAACCTCAGTTAGATTTTCTTGATATTCTTGAATGCAAATTATATATATATATATATACACACACACGTAGTATATATGTATATAAACATATATATGAATAAATGTTGCTTATGATTTACACTTAATTATTTATATGTATTACTAATTTATAAGAAAATTGCATTAAAGAGAAATCATTTTACTAAATTGAAACTGGAAAGCATGTGAAAATTGCCTTATTATAGTAGAACCACAGAAAATATTACTGATGTAATTTTTTTTTTAATATTCAATGTCTCTCCAATTCCAGATTGCTAGTAGAAATTCATTTCAGAACTTAATGAAGCCTGACATTACCGAAGTGGAGCTTATCATTTGGCTAGTAACTCATGATATTGATCAAGAAATTTCAGAAAATATACCAGAAGAGAGCTTCACTTCTGATGAAGATGAAGTCGTCTTACAAGAGGTTACAAAAGAAGAATTTCCAGAAAACTCATGTGAAGATCAAGTTAAAAAAGACATGAAGCCTATTACAACACCAGTGGCTTCTCCCAAGCCATATATGCTCAAGAGCAATCTGAGAAAAGTCTTGTCATTGGAAAAATGTCACCATCCCAAATCCAGTGTACCTACAAAAAATAATGAAGTATCACCAACTCAATGGACAGAATTTCAGGGAAGACAAATAACCCATGTTTCTAAGGCCGACCTGACTACTTCAAAATCCTTGACTGACACAGACTCTTCCATTTGGGAGAGAAAGACACATCTAAGTGTAAGTAAGATGTATATCTATCAGTGACTGTGTTTCCATAGAAAGGACAGTGAGTTTCAAAAATTTAGTCCAAGTAATATTCGTTGGGTAGGAAGAAAAGGGTGTAAACTGGATTCAGGCAGATTCTCCCAACACCAATGATATTTGCACCAAAGGAGAAGTGATTACCAAATGAAGCCAGGCGCTTCAATTGAAGAAAAACAGATCATGTAGGGAGTCCTGTGTTAATCAAAAGGACAAGAAAGAAAAACAGAAATAGACACCAGTTAAAAGATATGCAGGCTAATTATTTTAAATGATAGATTTCCTACTCTGACTGACAAGTACTCATTGAAAGTTTTGTGCACAGAAACTACATGTCCACTTGACAGGACCAGAACATGGGTTGGAGAAGAGTAAAAATATTCATGCGAATTCAACCTATCTGGGTTTGAATTCTGGCTTTGCCGCTTAGTTACTATGTGACCTTTGGGAAAGTTACTTAACAAACTTTTTTTCTAAAAAATTACTTACCTAACTTGTTGAAACACAGCAAATTAGTCCAAATGTATTTAATTTTCCTCTTGCAATCAATCCAGAAATTTTAATGTCACTTTGACACACAGCTCCCATCTCTGGTTCTGTATCCTTCTAGTGATGGTGTGGATCTCACTGACCTCTTGGGTTGACCTTACCCAAAAAATTATACCACACCATGTGTTTGGAGAATACATATGATTTAGCATATCCTGGATTTTGGATTACCCATTTGCAATGATCCTCAAGTTAACTCAGAAGCTGCAGTGAACCAGATAAAACAAAACAGAGATATAGAACTCAGATTAATTTAGAAGTTCACCAGGTCAGTAGCCTGAACGAAAACTCTCATCTGTTTATTAGGAAGCCGTGTGAGATTTCATGATCCAACACAGTGTTCTTGGTTAGAAGTGCTGGCTACACAGCTGCCTAAGGAAATGTTATAGTATATTTTCCTTGATTTGTTGTAAACTCTCCTTTGTGTAATACATGACTTGTACATTTACAGGAAGAAGAAATGAAATCTCGTACTGAACCAACACATTACCTCATACATAGAATTATGAGTGCATCTTCCTACAATGAAGATGACATGCCTTCATTTTCTAGGTACAGTCAGTTAAAGCCATATGAGTTGGCTAAAAACATAGAAATTTAAAATGAAAATTATATTGGTGGGAAGAATGGGCCACTCAGGTAAACCTGAGGAGGCCAGTGTTTAACCAATGTAGCCCTCATTTTTATTTTTTCTTAAATTACATAGTATTTAAAGGAGACAAAGTCCTTTACCTTCAATCAAACTCAGGAGTCGGGGAGGGACCATAAACATGATCCTGCACAGGAATAAGTGGGGTAAAAGCAGAGTCTTTACAATGACTTACAAGGCTGCAGATTATCTGGACACCACTTTCCCCTCCCCATGACCTCTCTGCCCATCTCTCCTTGTGGTCTCTCTCAAGCTTCATTTGGTTTGAGAATTCAGAAACATACCATTCCAGTTTGCTTCTATATGAGTAGCGGGTTTTTGTTCTTTTACTTAACTAGCATTCCTTCATATATTAAATACATATAAAATGAGGTGTCTTTTTCCTTTTTTAGTGATGATGATTATCGTTCCCCAGATCCAAGTGCCAAAATGACAGAAGGTTGGATCCATTTTTTTCCTTAATTTAAATTACATAGTATGTAAAAGGAGATTTTGCATTGAAATTTCCTGTTGTCAAACCTGAAGTTAGTACTGAGTTTTCCAGTAGTCTGATCTACTTCAGGGGAGAGTAGTGGGTCAGTTAACTAGTTAACATGAGCAAACTAGTTTGCTTTTTCTGAATCACTACTAAGATTTCATTAATGATTGTGGTGTAAAGTATGTGGTGTGTTACTATGAATTTACAATTTCCATGCTCCTGTGGGAAATAGCCAGTAAATAAGGGTTTATCACATCTATGTGTGGACTAGAGCCCATGCTGGTAGAATTTAATCATCTATTTAAGAGTGCATGCTAGCCCTAATAAAATATATTTTTAACAGCTTTGAAAGTGAAATGTTAAACCTGAATTTATTTGCTTACATTAAAATCTGACTAGGGTGGGCCCCACTTTATTTTCGTCTCTGCTAGAACTAGATCATTAAAATTAATTTACGAGTTCAGTTTTTCGTTCTCTAGTCTTTGAAACCTTAAAGTATCAAAGTTGTTCTAACAATGACAGCACTGGCCCTGAGGTAGGAATATCATGTTTACTATAAAGGTGGCCTTGAAACTCAAACCATTGACCTTGATTATTTCAAGCTTGCAATGTTACTCATGAAAGCTGTCCTTTCTACTTGGGAATTGAAATAACTTATTCATTAAAAGATGAACAATAGAACAGCAGTTGTGTGCCAGAATTCCATGAACAAGACAATTTATCACTGATATATTTTTCTGCATTCTGGCTATTAGAGGCAGACAAGCCATCTGGTATAACCTTATTTTGGAGACTGAGGTTCAAGGTGGGGGAGTTACTTGTCCAGGGTCATATAGTACGTCAGAGTATAAATACCAAGTGTTCTAAACTTGAAGCCAGTGTCAATATCTTCTTCAGCTTCATTGCACTGAGTCATACTACATCACATATTGCACCAGTTCATTCATTCATTCATTCATTCATATTCAGAAAGATTCACTGAGCATTTTCTGGGATACAACTCTGAGTAAGAGACAAAGTCCTTACCTTCATTCTAACTCGGGAGTGGGGGAGGGACCATAAACATGATCCTGCACAGGAATAAGTGGGGTAAAAGCAGAGTCTTTACAATGACTTACAAGGCTGCAGATTATCTGGACACCACTTTCCCCTCCCCATGACCTCTCTGCCCATCTCTCCTTGTGGTCTCTCTCAATCACACCAGCCACAGTGACCCTCAAACATGCCAAGCATTCTCCTTTCTCAGGGCCTTTGTACTTTTGAGCTACCTGGAAAATAATTCTAGATATCAGTATAGCTTACTCCTCATTTCTTCAGATATTTGCTCAAATTTCATCTTCTAAGTAAAGCCTTCCCTGCATACCTGATATTTTAAAATTACAACTTCACTGCTACCCTACCACTCCAAGCCACCATCACTGCCTTAATTTTTCCCTAGCACTTATACCATCTGATAGATTGTATATTTGTATTTGCTTATCGGCCTCCCTTCCCTAGAATTTTAGCTCCAAGAGGGCAGGGATTTTTTTCTGTTCACTGTATCCCCACATACCTAGAAAAGAAACACATAGTAGATACTCAGTAAATATTTGTGAAATTCATGTGTGAATATGAAAAAAGCCAACATGATAGAGAGTGACTGGCTAGATTTGTTTCTTTGCTCCAAGTACAGAAACATCAGGCTTTAATGACAAAAGGAAGCAGTCAAAGGAAGATGGTCTCAGGCACAGGGCATGGCAGGTTCAAAGACCCTGGGATGGGATAAGATTGGCATTTTAGAGGAAAGCAATACAGGCCAGTGCCTGGAGAATAGTGAGAGGGAGAGTGGTATGAGATAAAATTCCTCTGGTTACTATTTGGAGAATGAGCTGAGCAGTGACAGGGTTAAAGCAGGCTATTACAGTCTGGTCAAGAAATGGGCATGGCTTAGACTAAAGGGAGGGTCTCAGTGGGGATGGTAAGAAGTGAACAGATTCAGAATATATTCAGAAGGTAGAGTTAGCAGGACCTGCTGATGGACTAGATGTTGGAAATGAGGAAAATAGAAAAATCAACAGTGATTCCTACAGTTTCAGTGTGAGCAGACAAGTGACCTGTAGTACCATTTGGTGTGACAGGAAAGACTCAGAGAAGAACAAAGATAGGGAGGAGAGTGAAGACAAAACTTCTGTTTGAGCTATGCAAGATTGAGAAGCCATTCGCTGTTAAAGAGATCACTTAAGCAGTTATATAGTGAAGTCTACAATTCAGTCAGGAAGTCAGAGTAGGCAATATGGATTCATAGTTTCAT
>RJWH01009010.1:0-25870 GCA_004363575.1 Solenodon paradoxus | reverse complement strand
GTGTGGGGTGTGTGTGGGGTGTGTGGTGTGTGTGTGGTGTGTGTGTGGGGTGTGTGGTGTGTGTGTGTGTGTCTGATGGCAGGTGAGGACACCAGGTGACAGGAGACCTGGACCTCAGCTCCACCCGCTGCGCCCCGCCCTCCGGGCCCCATCCCAGGACTGAAAGGACCAGGGTGGCCCCTTTCCAGGCCCCCTCGGGCGCGTCCCCCCCGGGCCTCCGGCCCCACCCCGGTTCCGCCCTCCGAGCCGCCCGCAGGCCCGTTGGTCCGGGACAGACGTGCCTCACAGAGACAGACGGCACATGACGCACGTGGCCGGACACTGATTGAAGTGCAGGCCGCCGCCGGTCCTGGCAGGGCGCCTCTGTTTCCCTCGGTGGCCCTCGCGCCGGAGCCGCCAGCCGCCAGCACCGGCGGCCGCGGGCGCAGTGACCACGCCCCGCCGGCCCCTGCTCTTCTCGCAGGAGTCTGGTGGCCGAGCCGGCTGGCACGCGGGCCACCGCCTTGGCGCAGGAGCCCAGAGCAGCGGCATGACGGCTGCCACTGCTGCGTCCTCGATGCTGACTTCCGTGCCCATCTGGACGTCTCTGGACCGCGGGGCTTGGGAAGGTGTGTGAGTGGAGACAGAGGACAGAGGACACGACCCCTGCCGAGGCTCGGCGGCCCACAATCAGGGCTCCTGAAGGGCTGGAGGGGTCCTTACTGCCTCCCCGGGGCCCCGGCAGCCGCCCCGCCATAAACAGGGCGGAGCGGAGCATGCCGAGGCGACCCGCCACGGGCACCCAAATCCAGCTCCTGGGACTCCCCAGGGATCTCCGTGCGCCTGGGGCCTCCTCCCCGGGTGAAGGGGAGCAGATGCCCAGCACACGCCGCACACGTACTTGGCGCTCAGGAAGTAGCAGACTCGTTCCACAAATACCCGTTGATTGCAATACACACGCCATTATTTTATGTCTTGTCAGCAACAGCAGAAGCAAGTGACACTTGAAACACACCACACCATGCGTTGTGAGAGCAGTGCCAGTTTCAGCAGTGTCACCACCACACGCGTGTTGGACTGGGTGGTCCGGTACCTATGGAGTAAGACAGTGAATGGGTGGACGGGGAGGCTGGGACGTATGCTTGCTTTTGCTTTTGCATTTAGACAGATGAGAGACAGACGACAGACAGACAGCTAGAGATACATGACAGACCGACGATAGACAGACAGACAGACAGATTTGCTGTGCAACCTCGGGGACATCACTTCCCAGCCTCGGTTTCCTCCTCAGTAACACGGGTCAGGCGTCCCCAGCCACGGGCTGCCGTGGAGAGAACTGCATCAGCTCGGCCACGGATCTCTGTAAGCGGCAAAGACGTTTACGCAGGAATCCAAGAGGCCAAACGCTGGGAAGACGTATTTGTCGCCAGTGCACTCACTGTGAGACCGTAGAGAAGTCGTCCATGATCCTGAGCCTCGGTTTCCCCCAGATCCCCTCTCTCTCCTAGGGAGACAGACGGCTCTCGCACAGGCTGCCGGGAGCAGAGGCAACGATCCTGAGGTGTTTTGCACCCACCACGCGGTAAAGCAGGCCTGCGCATCCTCGCTGCCAGGAGGGAAGGCGTGTATTCTGAGGACCCGAGTGGTAAGAAGCGTGTGGGGGCCTCCTTCTGTTTTCCATAAAGCGTTGATAAATCCCCAGCCTTCACGGAGTAGTTAGCTCATGGAGCATCTGAGGGAAGGAGGATGGAGGGATGCATCTGTGAATGCATGAACGATTGCATTTTCTCGGTGTGCAGGTAGGATGAGTTCCGCCAGCAAAGTTTTTGAGCCTCTCAGAGGTCAAATGAGAAACAAATCATCTGGAGGTCATGTAGCTTTACCCCCATTTCACAGAAGAGAAAACTGAGGCTGATACAGTCACCACAGGCTCTGCCGCTCACAAACAGCCCTCCACTACCCTCGGTGGTCTTTCCCCTCTAGGCATATACCCTGGGCCAGTGTCCAGGGCGCCGGGTCCCGTGACCAGGGAGGCTGTCCTCGGGTTGAGCGCCATACCTTTTCTGTAAGAAACTGTTTCCAAAGGAGGCCCTGGGAGGTGTGCACGCCGCCGTTTCTGAGGCCTCGGACCAGCCCCGTTATTCTTCTTGGGGTAATAAATGCATTTTAAGAGAAACAGATGCTGGAACAGTTGGACAGGAAGGGCCCAGGCATGTGAAGAGGAATCTGGTTTGCGAAAATCTGTCGATTTGCCAGACGGCGAGCAATATGGTGCTGCCACCCAGGTCTGAGTCCTGCTGCCAGGCGGGCGGCTCGGGCCTCCCCGCTGCGTCCTGGGCCACCACCCTCAGGTCCCCAAAGGGGCATTCAGCTCCAGGCCCCGCCCCAAACTGCGGACAGTCGCTCCTGAGTGACTCCGGCCTCTGCAGTGAGAGGGGACTCCTGTCATGGGAGCCACGGGACTGTGTCAGCAGTGGCAGGGCTGGGGAGGCACCTCGGACTCGAGCCAGAGGCCAGCAGCTTGTCCTGTCTGTTCCCGGCGGGAAGCTCACTCTCAGGTGCTTGTGACCCACAGAAACTACCTTCCTTCCTGCCCCCGAAACTGCCATAAGGGAAGGGGTCTTTCCTGCCTGATGAGCATCTCTGTCCTGCCCTGTGCCACCCGGTGGGAGAAAGCAGCGCTGCTTAGGTACAGCATGGACTCGGCTGCTGCCCGAGCCGGCGGAACTTCCGTGAGGCAGACATGCCCGGCACCCACGCCGCCCGCCGGCACGGGCACCTCCACTCCCTCTCCCTCCGCCTGAGCTCACGAGTCCTGCTGATCTGGGGCAGGACGAAGAGGCCGACAGGCAGAGGCAGATGAACACAGCAGTCAGTGTAGAGCCTGGCTGTTCGTCCTCGGGGAAGTACAGCAGTGAGAGGCGAATACCCCCATTTTGCAGATGAGAAAGTGGAGGCACGAGGGGCAGGGTATGAATTGCTCAAGGTCACACCACTCAGAGAGGTCAGCTGCCTCCCCAGAAACAGATTAAAGACTTTTCCCCCTTCTCCCAAACACTGCTGGAGATGAGGGTGTTCGACCCTCTTCTCACCCTTCTCTGTGGTCACAAGCAAAGGGGGCAGTCATTTCTGGGAGAAGTGATTCGAGACCCTTCCTTCCTCTCCAGGTGGACCTATGGAGCATGAATAACCATATGATAGACTTTCTTCCTGCGAACCTGACTCCAGGTCCCCAAGAAGGTTAAAGAAGAAAAGGCCTGGAAATCCAAGAATTCTTCATCCAAATTACATTTCTCCAAGGACCCTTCACTTCCAGAGGTAGTAGAAAAATACCTGTATGGTTGTGTAATTTATTTTACTTTTGGTGGGAAGACAATTCTTTCCCAAACCAGATGACACGAAGCTGACTGCCAGCCCTTTGTTGAGGACCCGCAACATCCTGACTTGGCACTAATCGCTGTGCACACAGCACTGTGTTTTCCCTCTCAACACCGCTGTTGACAGCCGCCCACCTGGGCATGTCCTAGTAAGAGACGCACATCAGAAAGAGGAGGAGCTGGAAGTCAGCCTCAGGCTTCCTGACTATGTGCCCGCTGCATGGCTTCCAGAGATAGGAGATCTTGGAATAATGAGCATGGTGTCTGCTGCAGCAAATCTAACGTTTGCACGCTTACACTCGCTCACCTGCACCCACCTGGAGAGGCAGGAAAGCCACGACCAAAACTGCTGGTCACGTTCTGGGTGCAGATCGGCCCATGCCAACGGGAGGCACTGATGTGGGAGCTGATATGAAGTCGCACTCTGTGTGTGTGGCTGCTGCTGCTGGCAAGAATCATGCAAATGTGAGACTCTCTGACGGCAGACACTGCGCTGGTGCGCAGCGGCCCCAGAAGCAGTGGTTGGACGGCAGCAGCGTCTTGCTTCCGCCAGAATTGCAGGCATCGTGGCCAGGTCACAGAACAGCCTTTTTTGACCCCATGCTGTGCCAGATCCTGGACTTGCACTGACAATTCGATAGTAATAAAAACTCAGGCACCATGTTTTCCTTCTGTGATAGCTTTTCAGGAAGAGAGAAGAAGACAGAAATTCACACACAAGAGTGATTAGTGCTGAGATGAGGGAAGCAGAAGGAGCTGCAGATGTCCAGGGAAGCCTCCTGACCCCACAAAAGGCAATCAGGAGAGGCTGCCTGGAGGAGGTGGCATCTAAGCTAAGACTTGAAAAATAAATGTCTAGGCATTTTTCAGGCAAAGAGGATGATAGGATGGGGAATAGGTAGAATGATCTTAATAGAGAAAAAACTTGAGACTCTGGACTGAGAATGAGTTTATCTATAGTCTCAGTATTGTTCAGAAGGGCTGAGAAAGGAGCGTTGGGGATGGGGGAGAATAGCGGGGTCAGACCACACGGGGTCACATAGACTGCGGTAAGGGATGCAGCTTTATTATAAGGTCACTGGGAAAAAAACCAGAGTGTTTCAGGCAAAGGAAGTTTCTCTAATTATATCTGTGACTGCATAATGAATCACCCCCAAATCTAACAGCTTAAAAACACTCATTTCAATGGCACAGTCTGTGGCTTAGCAGACAGGATTGCCTGGCATGGCCCAGAAGACCTGGGCTCCAGGCCTGGAGCTGCGGGGAGCATCGAGAGAGCAAGTAAATAAAAACTAGGTGGGTGCGTCTTCCCCTTCTCTCTTCCTACCTGCCTGCTGGCTTTCATTCCTGCCTGCACCTTTTCTTTGGAAAAAGAACCAACAAACCCAAACACTCATTATAGTATTTCCTCTCACCCTTCTGGAGCTCAGCCCCGTAGCCCTCGGATGGGGAGCGAGGTTAGGGTCATGGGAAGGCTCTTTACCCACAGGTTGGCGCTGTGAGCTGGAAGCCCCGCTGTGTCTCAGCCGGAGCGTTTCCACGTCTGTGCCGTCTGTCTTGTCACACCGTGGCAGCAGAGCTCCGAGGCTGGACGCCTCCTCAGAAGTCACCTCGTGTCTTCTATGTGAACAGCAACTCGCCTCTCACAGGAGACTGTCACCACTTGGTGACAGTGAGCAGGTGGGAGGGGAGACTCACCGCCGTCCGCTTGGAAAACGAATCTGCCATAAAGGACATACTCAGACTTACAAAGTGGCTTTGCTGGAAAGGGGTGAGTGGAGACACGGGGGAGAGGCAGGGGACTGGTTTGGAAGCTGCTGTTGAGACCAGGTGCCAGTGGCGGGTGGATGGACTGCTTCCAAGCCAGAGGGATCTTTAGGGTCATCCACCTCCACCCCGTTTCCACGTCCACTAACGCCCACCCAGAGTGAGAACAATCTGGGAGTGAAGCTGTCTCCTGATATCAAATCAATCTTAGATCTCCAAGCTAAGAGGAAGGAGGCCCTGGGAAATATTGGGTCGATTTTCTGTTTTGAATAGATTGGAGAACTGAGGTCCATGGAGGGTTAGGAGCTTTAATGAGGGTCAGACATTGAAACCGGACAAAGCAGGAGCAGGTCATGTGTCCCCTTGCTCCTGCCCAGGGCTATGGTCTTCTGTTTCCGTTTAAAGTCTGCTATCATGCTGACTTTGAAACTGAGACTTTGTTCCCACTCGGGGGACACTGTGCGTATGTCTCAGATTTTGCGCCTGTATTTGCATGACTTCATTCTCAAGAAATGCTAAGTGAACGCAGAAAATGCCACCAGTTGAACGTCAGAGCAAGGCTGCAAGCAGGCCACAGGCAGCCCTAACAAATCACAGCCGTCAGGAAATGAAACAGGGCACCTGTGTTAGGAAGCGAGCCTCCCGTCATGTGCAGCATGCAAGCAGACTGGACGCAGGCCCGGTGGTGGAGATGCTGTTAAGAGGAGCGTGTGTTCCACAGACACACCATAGCTCGGAATAATCAGTTTCTGAGACGCAGGTTTGCCATCAAACATACTGTGTCTCTGAGCGGTGTTCAGGTCCTGTTTATCATAGAGTCCCCTGTGACCCCCAGCCCGGGCACAGCCTCGTCCGCCACCGGCCTCCCCCGCGGTGAGGCGCTATCCCGCAGGTGGACCATCGGCAGACGGCCGGGCAGCTGCACGGTGCCTGGATGCTCTGGGTGTGGTGCCTTCCAGGGCTTTTGACAGATGTAGAATAATTTCACCCCCCCAAATCCCCTCTGCGCCCATGAGTTTTTGTGAAGCAGGCATTGTGGGCCCGTGGTCTGTGCATGGAAACTCTTGGAGGATGCGCAGCTGAGGTCTCTTCTTTTAAAACTGCGTGACGCACCACTTTAAAAGGAAATCCCCTCAGAGATTTTAGGGAAAACCAAGGTGGTTTCAGTGGACCCCAGAAGCCCACCATGAGTGGCCAGCATGAGAAAAAATCCCCTTGTTCTATGTGACTTTTCTTTCCACCAGGTGGGAACTGGACTCATGGATGTCCAACTTTCCCGGGAGACACTCAGCAAAACACTTCCAGGGGACAAGGTGGTATGTGATGGCCTCTGTCTGCAAATAAGATGGAGAGAAGGAGGGACAAGGGAAGAAGGAGGAGGAGGAAGAGGAAGGAGGAGGATGGAGATGGAAGGAGGAGGAGGAAGAGGAGGAGGAGGAAGGAGGAAGATGATGGAGGAGGAAGGAGAAGGAAGGAGGAGGAGGATGAAGGATGGAGGAAGGAGCAGGAAGGAGGAAGAAGGAGGAAGAGGATGGAGGTGGAAGGAGGAGGAGGATGGAGGAAGGAGAAGGAAGGAGGAGGAGGAAGGAGGAGGAAGATGATGGAGGAAGGAGGAGGAAGGAGGAAGGAAGAGAAGGAGAAGCAGAAGAGAAGCAATTTTGTGGAGATAGCATCCTCTGTCTTTATTCTACCAATCTAGATTCCCTAAGTACTTGCAGCAGATGTGTGACTATTAAAGAAAACCCCTTCTATGAGCTCAGGCTCTTACCATGTCTAACATGGAGAACGCAAATACTACTTGTATTTAGAATCGAAGGTCCTTGCATCAAAGTGCAAACTCCTTGGAGGCCAAAATCACTGGGTCTGGGAGATGTCCATTTCATTCTGCTGAATAAACAGGTAAATTAACAAATGAGACAGTTTGGATGCAAATCAAAGAGAGCCTGTTGCAGTGCCTGGGACATAGCAGGTGCTCAGCTCGGTGACAGAATGGTTGTGAGGCCCGAGCAGCAGCTGGAAACCTGAGTTACTGTCTCGCTCTGTTGTTCGCACGTGGTGAAACACGGGGCTAACTTCCCTCTCTTTCTGGAGCTCAGTTTCCCCATCAGTAAAATAATGGTCCTTCTAGGGTAGGCAATTAATGAAGCGTGACCATCTGTCTCTGCTTAGAACAAAGTGGCCTGCACGTCGGGGGAGTCACGACTGCACATTTCACAAGAATGACAAGGATTATAAATACAGACACCGCCAAACGTCGGCGAGGATGTGGAGATGGGGGACTCGCATACGCTGTTGGTGGGCAGGAAAGCTGTTATCACTACTTTGAAAAGAAAATCTTCTAACACTTCTTATAAAAGTTAGCATCGTCTCCACCATATCCCTGCAATTCAATTCTTAAGTGTTTATCAAGAAAAACGAAAGCATACATTCCCCAAATAACGTATAGTGAACTGCTTGTCGCAGTTTTACTTACAGCAAAACTGGACGCAGCTCAGTGGCCATCAACAGGAGAGTGAATAACTGAATTGCAGGATCTTCACACATTGGAATCTTACATGACAGTAACGTGAAGTATGGGTGCTGGTAATAATATGGATCAGTTTTCAAAGCTTTTAGTTCATGAAAGAAGTCAGATGCAAAAGAGTAAATATTCCATTTATATAAAACTCTGAAATAAAACAAAATGAATAATAGGGGGGGTTGTGCTTGCTTCTGGGGGTGCTGGCAGAGGTGAACTGGAAGGGGCTAAAGTAGGAATCTGAGAGCGGTATGAGGGAGTCCATTTATACAAGTGTTTGCATCGGACAAAACTCAGTGCATGTGCACTTCAGAGTTACGCCCTTCCATGCGTTCATGCACTTTTCCCATAAAAGACTAAACAAATGTTGATCTGGCATTGCTGAAGCGTTTGCTTAAAATGCATCAACAATAAGATGGATTAATAGATGGACTGAGAGCCAGCTGGAAGGAGAGGCATGAAAAGCAAGTACTTCTAGTGCTAGCATTCAGGTGGAATATGTACGCTTTGCTCTACCAGTCTTTCAGTGTTTCTGTGTTTGGAATTTTTTTCAAGAAAGGGTGGGTTAAAAAAAATTCTGGGACCCCTCTGAGTTTAATGCAGAGTTCATCAGCTTTGCCTTCCTCAGCTGAGTTTGCTCAGACCAGTGACGTGGAAAGTGAACTCATCTTAGGAATTTCAAGGTCACATATGTCTTCACCTTCTACGTACATTTTCCTGTCTCTGGAATAGAAGAAATTAGGACTGGATGCATTGTACCTTATTCCTCTGTGGCTACTGCCTAACAGCACCAGCTCTGGAGAGGAGAGAGAGAATCAGTTCTGATTCAGCAAACAGGTGTGAGCTGGGCCGCGTGTCAGGTATTGTGGTGCAGTGGGGAATCTTTCTTTGATTTCATCTTCAAAACAACTCTGCAGAGTAACCACCTTTGTGACCCTTTTATAGACCTCAGAGCAAACTCAGAGGTGTTTAGAAATGTACCTGAGGTCACAGAGCCATTGAAATGGTCTGGGGTGATCACTATTTTTCTTCCCGGAAAGTGTGCCCACTCTCTGCAGCTTAAGATCAAAATCCCTAGTATGGACTCCCAGTCAGCCCTAGGGATGCAGCCATTGGTCAAAGGATGGTCACGTGCCTGGTCAAGCCCAATCAGAGGACTTCTCTGGGACTTTCTAACCGGGAGGAAATAAAAGGGCTTCTGGCTCTTCCTTATAATAAATCTCAGGCTCTCAGCTCATAGGCTGGAGAATACTGGATTCACCAGGACTGCATACTTAATAGTCTATGCCAGGAACTTTGGCAGAGGACCATCCCATTCAAATGTCACAGAAAACTATGAGATGGGACCCCTCCCCTCTCCAGCTCACGATGAGGAGACTGAGGCTCAGTGTGTTTCCCAAAGGAGCTAAGATGACGCATCTGCAACTGGAGGCACAGGGACGCATGATCAGCCCTCACAGTCCCCTGAGAGTCTGTCCTCAGTCCCACCTCACAGATGACACAGGGTCGGGAGGGGCGGCGACTCGGCAGAATTTGGACCTGTGACCCCAGAGTCTGCATCTGAGGCCACACAGGCCTTGGGAGGTTCGGTTCTGCTGGTTCGGATGAAGGAGTGGACCGTGACCGAGACCTCGGACCCACGTGGCCTGCAGTGCACCTGTGATGTCCCTCTTAGAATCCAAATATTTTAAATAAAAGGCTTAGAATTTCTGTGCTGCTTTTATACAGAAGTGAAGAGGTGACTTGTGCTATAGCCCCCACCACCCCAGGTCACCTTTCCCCTCATGCTCACCCCTTGCAAAGTCCATCCATGAGCAGTGACACGGCGAGCCGGTGACCGCGAGGTACGGGCACTGAATGCCCGAGCTGTCAGGGGTGTCAAGCAGGGATGGTGAGAGGGGGCAGAGTGAAAAGGCAACTTTGCCAGCTCTCCCAGCAGCTCTGCCCATGAGTGCTACTCTGTGCCAGATCAGATTAGAGCCCCCAGTTGCCACACTATCCTGTGTTGCCTGCACCGACGCTCATTAAGCTCTGAAAATCCCTTCTATGGTGTTGAGGACGCCTCCCCAGGAGCCTGCTGAGTAAATATTATTCCACCATTAAATCTGCTACAAGTCGAGAAGCAGAATCGCACGGTTCTGAGAGGGGCCACGCCCCGTGCCTATGAAGCGAGCCCAAGGGCCACCACCAAGCGGCCAGCGCGGTGATAAGCCCGCCTCCCCCAGGAAGCCTCCCGCCACTCGGGCCGGCCTAGTGGGACGGGCCTGCCGGGCCGACTTGGGCTGGACATCAAACACAGCGTCGTCAGTCGGGGGCCGCTGGGAGGGAGGGCCCGCCGTGGACAGCTGTTCTCACTCTGGACTCCCTTCATCCAGGGTGGGGGCTGCCAAGCAGCGTGCCCGCCGACGTGGGCATCAGTCTTGGGGAGGCGATTTTTCCTGGCCAGAGGCATGTGTGCCTTGGCTGCCTTTGTCATCTGCACGGCTAGACCTTCGCTTTACTCTTGTATGTATTTGGAGGAGTTCGATTGCTGGATTTGGAGGCCTCTGTTATGGGGATGGGCATTATCTGCTGGCAGATGAGGCAGCCTCTGACAGAATCAGACAGCGCTGTTCTTGCTTTTCTTCTTAAAAAATAATTTCTTTGTGAGGCTGACTTGCAGGTCATGCTCCTGGCAGGTGGGAGCAAAAATTGGAGGACTGAATCATGGAATGCAGGATGCAGTTCCTGGTCTGGTGTCAGGGGCATGCACAGTGCCATGGATGTTCTTTGAATGCCCTGCTCTGTGCCAAGTGCAGGTCTGGGCACTGGGGACTCGGCTGTGAGCAGACAGGGGTGGCCCCTGGCTTGTGGAGCTCACAGCCCACTGCTCTGGCCATGTGGAGTCCAGGGCTCAGGGCCTCCAGGGATTTGGCTGCACCTGTGGGTAGGCCCTACCTGGCACCTGGTGGGCACGCCATCAACAGGCAGGGTTGTGATAGGTGCAAAGCCCCTGCACAGTGTCTAGCACATAGTAGTTGCTCAATTAGTGGTCTATCTCATTTTTGGGGGTCAGCTTGTTCAGTTTTTCAGCCCTGTGACATGAGATCATTCCTTGCTCTCTGAGCCTCAGTTTTCCCATCTGTAAAGTGGGCTCATCCTCGCTCTGATCTGTGGTGCTGCTGAATAGCTTCGATCAGACGCAGGGCTTACGTGACGTGCAGACTTGAACGCCTGCTGTCAATGGGGGCTGAGCACGGATGAGACCGC
Source organism: Solenodon paradoxus (assembly GCA_004363575.1). Classification (NCBI taxonomy): domain Eukaryota; kingdom Metazoa; phylum Chordata; class Mammalia; order Eulipotyphla; family Solenodontidae; genus Solenodon; species Solenodon paradoxus. The sequence goes on along the minus strand of RJWH01009010.1, from coordinate 14,980 downwards.
AGAGGGCAGGCCACGCACAGTCAGCTTGGAAAGACAAAGAGGAGGGAAAGGGAAACTAGACTGAGCACCTGCTATGACCACTGTGGTTCTGTGACAATCTCACACGATCGCACAAATCGGTTCCCAGGCGAGGACTCGATGCTCAGAGACAGGAAAACAAGGTCTGGTCAAGCCCAAAAGCACCACCAGAGATAGACATCAGGTTCTAAACACACTAAGAAGCCCGGGCACTCGACTGACCCTGTCCTGCAGTGACCCTGCTGCCTGTGGGGAAGCACAAAGGAAAACCTCACACAAAACCGGGCTAGAATCCAAAATGGGATTTTGCTGTCACCCCCACCCTGGATGCTGTTTTATGCAGGACCCTGCCCCACTGCCCTGTCACCCCCGCTCCCACCTCGCTGCTGGGAAGGAGAAAGGGTGTGACAAAGGCAGGGCTTCCCAGAGAGAGCCAGCAGCAAAGAACTGCGAGATGGGTGGAGAGACGCTTCTGGAAGGCGAGGCAGAGCTGGCAGGCCTGGTTCCTCCAGCACTGCTGGTGAGTTCACAGCAAGCACAGCGGATGGATGGGCTTCGGCTGAGAAGCCCCCTTGCCTCGTGGGCAGCAGGCAACATGGGGCGGCGCTGGGCAGCCGACCTGCAGCTGATGGAGCGACTCCACGCGAGCCTCGTGCGTTTGGCTGCTGGACGTTCAGCAGCTCTGGAGGCAAAAGCTTGGGCACTTTAGGTTGGGCGTCCCTGGGGGAGACGAATCATGGTGGAGACAGCAGGGCATCCTGCTGGGCATCATGGTGGAGACAGCAGCTCCCACCTTTGGGGGCACTTGTGCAGAGGCAGGGGCTGCTGTGATGTGCAGAAGACACGTCGTCAGTTCCTTCAGATCACCTCTCAAAGCCACCTGTGAGGATGGACCACTGCGGGCTTGAAAGGACTGGACGACCCAAAGAGCCAGTCCCCGCAGGGCTGCCAGGGTGGGGTCCAGGCTGACTGCGGTTCAGCGTCCCCCACGCTCCTCCCCTCTGCCTCCCACACGGCCGCTTCTCCCTGCCTTGCTCACAAATGGCCACAGACACCGCGTTCCATCCGCTCTGCATCCCGGGCACCCGACCTGGGACTGCTGGCTTCAGAAGTGACATCTGAAAGCACTTGTGGGTGCTTAGGGGTCGAGGATCTGCACACAAGCAAAGATGAGGGCTACAGAGAGCGCCTGCTTCGACTTGCCCAAATCCCTCTAGAGTTCCGAGACAAAGGACAGGGTCCCTCAGCAGCAGGTGTCTTCTGCCACACTGGCACCCGCAGGGACACTTGCTCTGACCAGTGCTGGCACATGCCCAGCTAGGCACTGGGTACGCACCCACCACCAGAGAGGTCATCTTCCCATTTGACAGATGTGAAGACCAAGGCTGGGAGAAATGAAGGGATGGGTCCATCACTCGTTGTCTGTTCATGCGTTCAGGAAATGTGGAGGCTGGACTGGCGTCCCTCCAGAGCTCAGAGCAAAGCAGCAGACACACTGGGGCAAGCGATGATAAGGACATGCCTCTGAGCGGGTGACATTAGCAAGCACAGGGTGGGGTCGGGGGAGGAGTGGCGGGACCTAAGGCAGCTGGGGTGAGTCACAGAGCAGGGCCGAATTCAAATCTTCCAACTGCATCAGCCACAGCCCAACACTATCTCAAAGACATATTAGGGAGGCTGGATTCTCCCCAACTCTGTGCTTAAAAGCAAGCCTAAGACCCCCGGGTCCCAACTCTGCGTGCACCTGAAAAACCTGAATCCCCCTGCCCCCCGGTTCCTCCTTCTCCTGAAGCACAGCGACCAGGTTTGAAAGATTCTGAGCCCTGTCTTCCCTCTGTCTCCTGGTAAGTCAGCCTCACTCAGCAGAAATCAGAGCCAAAGTGGCCTTCTCACTTGTCCTCCTTACCTTCCTGCAGGCTGATGCCTCTGTCTCCTGTGGAAGCTCCATCCTGGCCTCTGCTGCCCTACCTGACTCTTTCTCCCAATGGCATCAAGGAACTTTCCAAGCCTAGGGGAAGGAATCCAGGAGGCCCTGCGACAGCTGTTGGGCTCCTGGGAAAAGCCAGGCTCCAGACAGGGTCATAGAGCCTCAGGAAGGCGCTGGAGTGCAAGCTAGTGGTGGTCCCACTCACAAAGCTGCAGCCTGGGAAGGGTCTTCAGCAGACACGTGGTGGACACACTCACCCATGGCCCCATTCCAGACCCCAGCTCCGAGCACGCCAGTCTGCTGCCAAGTCCCTCCCCACGGCCCTCTCACCCGAACGTCACTCTTCCTGTGGGCTGGCACCGGAACCTTCTGCAGTTCAGCTCGATTGGCACCTCCTCCAGGAAGCATTCCTGGTCAGCCCGGGTCTGGTGCCCTCCATGTCAGAGAGCTGGTCTCGCTGAATTATAGTTGAGGCGTGGCCAGTCTTTGTGCCCTTTGAAAGCAGGTTTTACTCACCCTGGGATGAATAGACGTTAGCTCGGAGTCTGCACATCGTAGGTGCCAGGACATCGGACATTGGATGCCTCTCTTCATCGCTTGGCTTCGTTCCTCAATCTGCCCCAAGCTCTGGCTGGTAGGACCATCAGCCTCTAGGAACTCGTCACCTCCCGTGCCCACCAGCACAGCGGGATAAACCCCAGGGAAGACGCCCAGATTGGCCAGACCCATCACACGACCTGGGGAAAGGGCTGCTTTCATTAGCCGGTCCTGGCTCAGGTGTGGCTCTTGAGACAGCGAGTGAGGTCAGCTGTGTCAGGACCACAAGGGGCCCATCTGTGGCTAGTGTGGCTGAAGGCATGTGTGAGACGGAGACAGCAGCTCTCCACCCAGATGTCGTGCTCAGTTGTCGGGAAAATACGCTTTTCTGTTTGATTGCTTTGTGGAGTAGTTTTCCCCAGGAGAGACCTAGAAGGCATCCATACATATTTCTGTGTGAGGCTGGAAAGGTGTTGGGCAGAGCGAAAAGGCCTCAAAGGAGGCGGGATGGGGCTGGTCCCGTGCTCAGCACACTGTGGCTCCTCTGGGGGGCCGAGCTTTCACCCGGTCCCCATGGGGGCAGGTTCAGTTCCCGCGCACAGCCACCTCCCCGTGTGGGCGGAGCAGGCCCTCCGCTGGGAGGAGCCAGGCCTGGCGGGTGTGTCTGCCCCCCACACTGGGGCACAGAGGCCGGTGCAGACGTTGTTGCTGAGACCTGTGCCCTTGGCTTCGGACGGCACTGTCTTTGAGAACAGTTCGGGGCAATACGTAGGGGGCAGTGGGAAGGGCGGCCACTTGGGCTCGTGGGTCCTGGAGATGTTGGTGGGACATCTCTGACATGCTGATAGGTCTCCGGGCCGCAGAGGCCTCCCGACTCGGGGTGGCCGCAGGGCCTGGGCCTGGTCCCACGCTTCTAAAGCTAAGCTTCTTCTTTCAGGCGCTGAGGCACCAGTGCCCGCGGACTAAACAAGACACTTGGCATGGTTCTGTCACTCAGTGAGCCTCAGGGATTACACCTGGACCCCACTCGCCACCACTCATGTCCCAGGCTTTTCTCTGCTACCAAAAACCATTCCCCTGGGGGTGAGCCCTCGCACGGAGGATCTGGAAGACTGGGGGTAGGACAGAGGACCGACACAGCCTGGGAATGCGGGGAACACTTCTTCCTTGGACTTCAGCTTCCTCATCTGCTATTGCAAGATTCAAGTGTCTGGGCGCACCCCAGTGGCTTAGCGGTTACTCCGCCGCCTCTAGCTGGCGTAGTCCACACCCAGCCTCCACCCCAAGGACCAGGGTTCACACTACCACCAGGGTGAACAACTAAATAAAGATACGCGAAAGTGCCCTTCGTCCTCCTCCTGCTGCTGCCCTCTCACCTTCACTCCTGCCTCTGTTCTTCCTTTATAAAAACAAAGATCCAGGCAGCTGGGCCTGCCCGCCCAGGTGGGCAGGTGTCTTCCCAGTGGAGGTCAGCTCTAGCATTGTGGGGTTTGTGGCTCGATTTTCCCTTGTTTATCTTCGACGTGTTTCCTTCTCTAGCTAGAGAACTGCTTGAATGGGCACTATTCAGCGCTGACCACACAGTCGGCCCTCGGTCAGTCTGGTTAATACGTGACTGCACCTGGTGGGAAGGAGGGGCGCAAGCGCAGGGCCCCTGTGAGTCGTGGGTGACGAGCACAGAGTGCTGAATCAGACCTACGGAGCACTTGACCATGGAGTTGGGAAGACAGCACCTGTCTGAAGGTCAGGGGGCCGGTGCAAGCCTATCCCACTCCCAGCACAGGGAGGTCAGAACGACGCCAGGCAGGTGACCAGGAGACCCCGTGGGGCCGAGTGTCCTGAGCAATGAGGCCGTCTCACACACACTCAGATCCGCAAGCAAGACACGAAGTGCGTCAGAGGGTGACAAGACATGCAGGAAAGCCACCCCAAACCCAGTGCAGACATCCTACTCACTAGCAGGGTGATGCAACCTGAGGGGTGCCCATCTGCAAAAGGGGCCCCTGCCCAGCTGGACCATGTCAGAGGCTGACACCTCGCAAGTGCTTTACAGGCGTCCACTGCTGTGGTTATTATCAGCGTCCTTATGATTTGCATTAGCAGCTATTAGCCTATTGGCCCATGAGGGTCACTTCTCAATATGATCGCCTGTTCCTACTCACCGCAACGCCGAGTGCTGGGCGAGCGCAGGGCCCAGCACGAAGATGGCTGCGACGACCCTCCATGTGACCTGTGTCCTAGACATGCTCTGTGAATCAGTCGGATACGCGAATGAGTGAGTGAATGATTCTCAGAGTTCCTGGAGCCCCCAGCCTGCTCCCCGGGCGGGGTCACTGTCTCCCTCCCTGATTCGAAGGCGCCTTCCACACCGCCTTCACGAGTTGGACTCCTAATCCACCCTTTTTTGGTAAGTCATTACAAAGTGCTTAATTAAGTAAGCCTCGCTTAATCACCAAATGTTTGCATGCCAAACGAGTTCCCGGGAAGCGGCCACTTGACACGTTCTGTGCAGAAATAATTACACGGAGCAGGAGGAGGACGGCGGGCTGGGATGCAGAGACCCGGGGTTTCATTTGAGGGCCTTGCCCATTCATCACCAAAGGAGAATGAAAAGGCTTTAGCGCGAGCAATCCTAGGACTCACGCATTCCAGCCGGATGAATCACGGGGCGGAGGGGCTGTCTGGGCATCCAGGGCCTAGATTAGGGGGAGAAAGAATTTGAGAGGGAAGTTGGGGGGCTAGAGGGGCTGGGGGAGGGGTGCTCAGAGATGCGGGATCTGCCTCTCACAGTCCTTGGAATGACAGTCCCAAGGAAACAAGAGCTCCCAAGCTCTGATGCCTTGGAAAGGATTCGACCGCCCTCCTTCTTACTTCGGGAGGACATTCGCGAGTGGACGACGAGTGGATTTGCAGCGTAAGTTGCTGCAGGTGCTGGGCCGCGTGCACAGGAGACAGTGCGTGTGCGGGCTGCCATCTAATGTCTCCATCAACACCGGCCTCAGCCAGGGCTTCCCACAGAGCCCGGGGTCCTTGGCACCATTCTTAGCACCAGGCTTGCTATGTCTATGTCTGTACCTCTTAGAAAAACACACACAGCAACCAGCCCCTCGTGCTCTGATTTCACGGGGATTATCAACTCAACATTGTTGGAAAGGAAGCGGTGACTCGAGAGAGTCCACCTTTTCAAGGCAGTCTCAGGAGGTGACCAAAATTAGGGATGATATCTGGTTTGGATTACAGCTAAGGGTCATCAGAGGATGGATGACAGTCACGTGCTGCATGTCACAGCAGGGCTCCCGGCCCTGGACTCCCAAACGTTCTGTTTATGCCCATTTCCTAGCTAAGACGCCGAGGGTCTGGGCGAAGGACACAACCCCTGTCCTCTGTGCTGGCATGGTGGTGGCGGAATTGTACTCTCGGAAAAACTGGGATATAGAAAAACTGCTGATATAGACAACAAGCAGCAGATCAAAGATGCTGGGAGGTCCCGTCAGGTGTCTGCCTTTCCTGGTCTCAGCTCCCTCCTAACTAACTCTACGTAAAAAAAACCAGGGGTGACACAAATGATTCAGGCCACAGAAATGCAAATGCCTTTTGTCCAGTGGAGCGCAATTGATTACTGCCCTGAAGATATCGACCCATTTCGTCTCCGTCTCCGCTCGGAAAGGAAGCCCAGGCTTTCAGGCTGCCTGCCTGTGTCCACGCATGTTGCTGAATCCTTTCTCAGACAGTTGTGATCGTCTGGTTCCCTGGTGATCAGACGAGCTCACAGTCACGGATGACACGGGTTCCCGTGGCCGAGGCGCTAGGTTGTCATTTCCCCTTGACCCAAAGATCCGCCTTTCGCTATGCCCGCTCAGTAGCACAAGGGGAGGTCAGAGCGACTAGGTCCTGTGAGCTGGGGGGCGGAGGGGGCCTGTCCTAGAGCATCTGTCCCCAAAGGGCATCTGTTTCTTTTTAAGTAGGCGTTCCAAACTTTTCTGTCTCCTCCAACTCTCTCAGCGGGTCACCAGCTCCAGCGCGGTCATCTGGGAGGGCGCAGTGGCCAAGGGCAGTGTAGAAGGCGGAAGAGATTCAGCTTCTCCTGGCGAGTGTTTCAGAGCTCGTCTCCCGTGCCTGGCGCCACCCGGGAGGTAGGAAGGCACTGGGCTTCAGAACATCTAGCCGACGCTTTGTTTTCCTCCTGCCCTGTGGGAGGGGGATTGGAAATAGAAATCAAATTGATTCTAGAAAATCAGCAGCTGTGACCTCTTTGTCCTCCCGCGCTGGCAGGCGGGACCCAGGCCTGCAACCGGAAGGCCGGTGCAGCCTGGGTTTGACTTCATACAGTGCCTCGTGCAAGCTTATCCCTGCCATGACATGGGGCCTGCGGCTGGTTCCATTTCTGCACTAGTCACAGAGATCAGAGACAGCACTGGATTCCCGAACCCACTCAGCAAGTCACACATGTCAGCCTGAGCCCAGGGCCTGTGTACGAAATCACCAGTGCCAGGGACCAAAGTTATCAGACTTGGCTTGGTGAAAGGCAGGCGTCATGAGGTCTCATTTAGCAGGTCTTGGGGTGGGGACCAGGACTGCAATTAACCAGCAACTCGGGTGACGCTGACACCCCACCAGACTGGGTTAATCCAAGAGAATGACGGAGAGTGAAGTCCAGCTAAGACGAGTGTCAGGAGATGCACTGTGAGTGGAAAGAACCAGCTGGGTTCCAGAGGAGCTGGGACACAAGGCACTGCCATCAGAGTCACCCAGTAGTCAGGCCTGGGGCAGTCTGGGATGAAGCCAGACCATTGCTGATTCTCAGAGCTGGAAGAACTCTGAGAGCCCCTTTCTTTCACGGGCAGGGAAACTGAGGCCCAAAGGGGAGAGGGATTTGCTTAAGGCCCCACAGGTGGAGACAGGCAGAGCAGAGGCGAGCTCAGGCATCTCGGTGCTCAGTCCGTCTTAGTACTAGGCTGAGACTCAGCTTAGCCATTAGCCAACAGTGTCCTACCCACCGTGACTCGCTTTCCCCATGTGTATGATGGGTGCTTTGATTTGGGTCAAACCCAAGTTCAATTCAATATTGGAAGGTCTTTGGCACCTTGGGCACCTCCTCTGTTTTGGGAAGTCACAGCACTGACAGTGTCAATTAGAGGGCTTTGTCTCTTCGGTATAGTCCGCTGAGGTTTCAGACCAGCCTGCCTACGTCTGCGACAGCGCGGGCTTGAGTCTCAGCTCTGAAGCTCAGGGGCTGCGTGACCTTTACCAAGGCCTCGCCCTCTCTGAAGCCCAGGGTCCTCACGTCTCAGACACGGCAGCTCTTCTCCCTGATTTGGCCCTGCTGTGAGCAATCGGTTTGCAGTCTGTCTGCCTAGTGGTAGAAATCATTGTTTCCCATGCTTGGGCCCAGAAAGATATCCCATAGTATCTTCTCTCCTTGGGTAGAAGTCTGATAACCCAAGGGACCAGCTCGTAACCGAGGACGCGTGCTGACTTCTGAGAGGGGCCGGCGCGTGCCCTCCCACTGTGAGCCTGCTGAGAAAAGGCACGAGGGCCGGCGTGGATCCATGAGGGTTTTGCAGGTGTGTGAGGAGTTGGACGCCGTGAGAGAACCGTGTCGTCGTGGGGAGGATCCCAGCACAGAGGTCATCATGACATCCTCAGGCTCATGTGCAAATGAATGTGTCACTGGACCCCGTCTCTGCACAGGGGGACTTGCAGTCATACCAGCAAAGAGGGAAGTAGAAATCTGGGTGGAGCCCATTCTCATTCTTGATCCCAGCAGTAATTGTTGTAGATGCTCCTTTAAGGGTGATTTCAAAACTCTCTTCTTTCAAGACAGACCACCTTCGCGCAGACTCAAGTGCTGCGACAGCAAGATCGGCAGATGAGGTGGAAGATGAAGTCTGATACCCTGAGCGAAAAGACTTGCCAGCACACAGGTCCGCGGAACACCACCTGTCTCAGAAGGCATCCTCGGCTTCATAATTAAGCCAGTCAGGAAACAGACTTTGAATGTGGTAACCACGGCTACTCTCCTGCCCCTTCTCCCTTCCTTCCGTACTCACAGTCCCCTGATTTTATCTGAGGGGCTGATATGCCCAGCTGAAAAAATTTTTTCCCCACCTTCTTTAAATAAAGAGTTGTCTACATCATATCAGCTGAGGTCATTTGAATAGGATTTTCTGAGCAGGTTCTTTAAAAAGGGTATCTGAGAGAAGTGCACCCTTTCTTCTGTTTTCTTGCAGGGAGCACAGATGTATAAGCCGGAGCCACAGCAGCTATACTGTGACCATGAGACATCTTGAAGTGTAGTCACATGTTAAGGACATTTGGGCAAAGCCACAATGTGTTTTCTCATTTCTTTGACACAAGAGAGAAAAGAAAAACTCGATCCATGTTAAGCCATTATCCTTCTAGGTCTCTTTTCTTAACCCTCATTGCCTCATAGCTAATGCAGAACTTAGATAGAGAAGCAGATTTAGAATATCTTTTTACAGTAAACCCAGCATGGGTGTTTTAGCCCAACAAATAGCATTTTCTGTCCTCTTAAATGAATGTTAATCATTTAAATGCATGGTTTTATAGTTAAGGTTATAAATATAAAGCGAAAGTGCTTTCGAGGAAAGTAAGATACAAGGTGCTTGTGTGGAGACTTGCATTTGTAAAAATTTGAAGCAAATTTTAAAATAAACGGAGTTAAGTAAATAGGGCCTCTTTATCTGTCTCTCCTTACAAGAGACTCATATATCATTTGAGCTTGCGAGACGCTGGGCCTGGCCTGGCCTGTGGTCCTGGCCCGCATGTCTTCTCTGCACGCCTGCTAGTCGGAGGCAGTGAAGTAGAGAATCAGGAATTCTCATTAGCAGGTGAGAACTCAAGCTGGGAAGCGGGGTGAGGGTGGGGAATAAAAGAAATGCTTTCTTGAGTTTTGAAAAGCTTTCCCACCCAGGACAAGGTCCAACAGCCTTTATCTACTCAGTGTTTCTTGGCTCAGAGTGAGGCCGGAAAGCAGAAACTCTGAAACACTGTACGAGGGGCTGTTTTGATAGCATCCCCTGCAAGAGCCAGGCGGGAAGGCAGAGGCTCCCGGGGAAACCCCCCTGATGAGATTTCCAGCTCAGGCAGGTGGAGCTGTTGTGACCAGAGCAAATCCATCACCCATCTGGCGGGGACTCAGGCTTCCCCGACTGCGGGCCAAACCAGGTCCCTTGGCAGCCCCGGTGTGCTCATCTGTGATATGGGGTCACGAGGCCCACAGAGCATGAAAGAGGCGTTTGTGGGCAGAAGCCACGCTGTAACCTCTGATCCCGCAGGAGACATCAGAGCAAGAAGGGGGCCACATTAGCCTTCACATTGTTGGTTTAAGCTCTTTCTTTTCCTTCCAAAGGGGTATTTATTCAAACTTGCTGGTTGCGAATGACATTTCCAGGCCATAAATATCTAGGACCCCCGTGGCATTGGGATGCATCAGAGCAAAGGCTGGCGCTAGCAGACACACGAGCGAATCTGCAAGTCGGGGCGTAGGCTGGGTCCTGCAAGGAGCTTGGAGGTGACAGAGCTTTAGGTTAAAGGGATCATGAGAAGCAGCAACCACAGCACATCTCTCCTACTAGGCCTCAGGGTGAGGGCAGAGGCTCTTTGTTCTGGAGGGTTCTGTGTGCAGAGCTACGTGCTGAACGGAACGAGGCCAAGCCAGACGTTGTTCTGCGGAACACAAAGTCAGTGACTCGAATAATAGGTGGGATTTGCTATTCTGATTGTTATGATTATCATTGTTAGCACAGGTACAACGGGGCACTTCTGATGTGCCAGGACACTGCCAGCAGCCTTGTGTCTTATTTCACTCAAAGGAGACAGAGGATCCCTCCAGCCAGGGGCTGAGCCCCGCGAGATGCCAGAACACCCTCAAAAACCCCAACAGACCTGGGAGCATCTATCACCCATCTCTGCTGTAGACAGTTTCCGAGTGAATCCTCGTGGCCGGAAGAGGTGGCAGACACTCCCGTCTTCCCTGGCGGGTTAGCCTCTTTCCTACTCCCAGACCAGCCTTGAATCCCACGCCTGGCAGGACTCAGAACCCAGCTGAGTGTGCGGTCTAACTAGATGTGCTCTTTGCCTTTTCATCTCTGCTCGACCCATCAACCAACTGGTGGACACGGGGCGTGGAAACCAAGCCTCGCGTCCCTCCTCTCCAGTGGGAATGACACATGAACTTGCTCGGAGGGAAGTGGTAAACGCTAAATAAGTATGCAAGAACATGCCACAGTTCTTGGCTTCGAATGTTCTTTGAGCTGTTCTTTGTGGAGAAGGGGCAGCTCAGTCCCCGCACTGGGGTTTTCCTTGTCTTCCGTCACACGTCACCACTGGGGATTTGACCCACTCTCCCATCACACAATGTCCTTTGTGGTTCTGGGTCCCTCTCCTACCATGAACTCAGTCTCCTGTCATTTGGACATTTGCTCACAGGCATTTATGTCTCTGAACCATCAAAGTTCACGGCCAACCCAGAACCACGCAAGGACTCTGGGTGGAGTGGCTGCATCCATTTCCACGAAGGCAAAAACAGTTATGATAAACACTTGATGAAATGCAAAGACAGGCACAAATTCAATCCCACCATCCCTGGAGGGGCTCAAAGAATGGAGGGCAGGGCCCGGGCGGGTCGCGGGCCATCCAGTGCCGGCACTGTGCTAGGAATGTCTTAGCTCCTTTCATCCTCGTAAGGACCTCGCCGTGAGATGACGTCTAGTATCATGGCCATTTTAAGGATAAGAAACTGAGGGTCATGGAGCCCAAAGGTATGCAGGACGTGGAGAAACGGAATCTAAAGACACTGTGTTTCAGCTGAAGCTTTTAATCCAGCTTAAAAGGCTCTGTGAACATGGGGCTTGGAGGATGACATGGTGGGCGTGTAGACTTGCCCACAGCCTCTCCCCAGGCTCCCCCTGCACGCAGGCTGCCTTGGGAAGCACTGACTTCCTGCTGTCTGACTCCAGGTTTCGATCACAAGTTTCTTTGCGGCTAAAATGACATTCCCCTCCAGGGACCAGCGCAGCGATTTGTTTGGGCTGTGTTCAAAGCCACGCTCAGTGGTGAGGGCCTGCTCTCCCGTCCTGGAGGGACTCAGAGCCCCAGAGACCACACGGAAACTCTCCCTGCAGCGGCCTGTGCTCAGATGTGCGGGCGGACTGCTTCCCAAAGTCAGAACCGGGAGACAGTTCTGAGCTTGACGACACGGATTGTGTTTTCACATCCGTCACAACTTGGCACCTGTTTGAAAAAAATTCATTCTCTCTTCCGGCAATCATTTATTCAGCTGCTATGTGTCAACTCCCCTGGGTCGAGGGATGGAGCCAACACTGGGCAAGATGCTGGTGACCCAGGAGGAGCAGCTGATCTCTCAGAACATTCTAGCAACATGCAAAGGGCTAGGGATAGAACAGGTGGCCATCTGATCGTCGGGCCTCCTCACATGATTACAGGGTGAATTTTAATGACCTGGGAAAAATCCTTATGCCGAAACGTTAAGTGAAAAAGCAGGCTCCAACATTTCTCATGGAGCATAATTCCAACTTTATTATAAAAATATATGTGTACATGAAGAAGGAAAACGACTCATAAGGCAATGCATAAAAATGTCAAAGGTGGTTATCGCTGAGTTGTGGGAATTAAATATTCTTCCTTTTACCTTAATACAAGGCTCCGAGTCCAACCACAAGGAGGTATTCATTTACTTTTACAGGTTTATATACGTTTTAATTATAAAGTAATTTATACTCATTGGAAAAATGCAAAAGTTCTTAACTCCCCTCTCCCCATTCAAAACCCCATTATTTAAAAGCGTGGCGGGCCTCCCTTGGGACACGGACACACACACACACACACACACACACACACACACACACGCACACACGCACACACGCGCACACGTACATGGACACATGGACACACACACACTCTCTTTCTTGGAGTATTACTTTTGTTTCTGTTTATAACATCGCTTGTTTCCTAATGAAATTCTAGATTTATCTGATTATATAGATCTATAGAGCAATCAGTTACATATGCATATATTTCTGCAATATATTCTGATCACCTTTTCCTGGAGTCCATCTAGATGGACCCATTCTTGGTAACACTTGAGAGCTGTTCCAAAGCATCAACCAGGGGACGGCATCCTTCAGCGAAGGACAACTTCCTGCACTGGCCTCCTGGCTGGGTCGGCGGCTATGAAACACCAAATCAGTCAGTAAATCAGCGATGAAGTGGTACCATACAGTCTGAGTGAATAAAGAGCCGAACTAGAAATCCACAGCAGTGCCTCTCTGGCGTCGGCCAGTCCCATTTTACAGGAGGAGAAAGAGAGGCATAGAGAGAACCCACCCTGGTGAAGGTCACATGGCAACGGGGAGGCCACGGTTGGGCTGAGGCTGAGACTCACTCCCACGGGCGCAGGCTCCCGTTCCAAGCCCCTCTGCCTGCAAGGCTGGGACCCCACGATTTCCCAGGTCATCTTATCTTGGGGTGCAGCTAGGCGATTGGCAGCACTTTCAGTGTGCAGCCTGGCGGGTAGAATTATTGGCCCTTAATTGAATTAAAAGCAAAAGGACATCGAGTTTTATGGGGAGCAGGAGGCCATTGGAGGGAGGAAGTGGAACGCAGAACGAGCCTGACGGAAGGTTCGGGAGGAAGAGCAGCGGCGGGTGGGAGTCTGGGGCCGTGTGTGAGAGGCCCCAGCACTGAGTCCCTCCCTCCCGCGGCCTCCCTCTGTCCCCTGCCCCGGGTCTCTCCGGGTGTGTGCAGAAGCTGTGAGACGCCAGGACCCCACACAGCCTGGGAATCGGGGCTCTGGAGTCTCGGGTCTGGCTGCCCCAGGGTGGGCGAGGGGGCCTGAACGCACGCTGGAGAAGGACCCAACTGACCCCAGAGCAAGCATGTCTGCACCCACAGTCATCTCCATGCCTCTTCACAGGTCCCTTGTCAAAGGCCACAGAGGACGGGAAGTGAATGAGAGTCCCGCCCTCAGATGCCCTCAGATCGGAGGCAGCTTTGTGTCCCCCAAATTCCTCTGCCAAAGTCCTAAGCCTCAACTTGGCTGTGTTTGGAGACAGGACCTACCAGGAGGTTAAGGAGGTCACCAAGTTTATAGGGGGGAGGAGGTGTTGGGGCAGGGAGCGGGGCTGATCCTGGAGACTGTGTCCTTTTTAAGAGACACTGGAGAGCTGCTGTCTCCCTCCCTCCCCTCTGCTCACCCCATGCTCGGAGAAAAGGCCTGTGAGCTCACAGCCAGGAGCTGACCACCCTCCAGCCAGAACTAGGGTCCATACCAGACGCTCGATCAGCTGCAGCCTTGATTTTGGACGTTCGGTCTTCAGAACGGTAAGAAGATAAAAGTCTGTCCCATGAGCCACGCAGTCTGTGGCATCTCGTGGGAGCTGGAGCAATGAAACGCAGCTCATCCGGAACTCGAACTCAGGATTCCAATCTCCGAGTCCCGTGTTTGTCCCTCTGCCTCTCCCTGCTGTGCCCTCCGGGTGGCAAGCCTGCCGTGTCTGCAGGCTGACGTGCTCCAAGGCTGGGCTGGGAGGGTAGAGAGGCTTCGTGTCTGCCTCTCCTGGCACCGCTTGGGGCCTGGCGTTGCCTGGGTCCTCAGGGAGCTTCGTTTAATGAATAGATGCATGTTGATGGCAGGAGACAAATATTCACAGAGCCCAAAGCTTCAGTGGGTGGGGGATGAGGATCAACAGCCTCCCCAAGGAGATGCTGACTGAAGGCAGAGAAGGGCTGATATGGCCGGACAGAGGGACAGAGGGACAGGGTGGCAGAACCCAGGAGACAGGAAACTCCATGATCATCTCAGGGAGAAGGGCAAATGGCTTCCTGTCGGTCTGAGAAGCCAGGCAGGTGGTGCGCACAGAGGGAGGCAGAGACTTACACACTCCGCCTTGGGGTCACTTTGTGGGGTCTGAGCTCCGCAGGACCTCAGGGACATGTGGCTCATTCTGATGGGAACACAAAAGCACAGGATCAGCACACCAGCGTCTCTTCCCGGAGGCTCAGGCAACCTCTCAGGGTTACTTACTTTTGGCTACAAGAGCCGAGGTCTCCCGCCTGGCCGGGCTCGCGTTCTCTGGGCTGCCGAGCGCAACGAGTTTTGATTCAAAGGACGGCTGCCCGTGAACTTGGGCGGGTCATTTCACTACTCTCATCCTGGTGGCATCACCTGTGAAGTATGGCCGAGGACACACAAACCCACAGCGGAGCGCTGGCGGCACTTGAGTCTCCGCAGTCCCCACGTGGACGCCGGTGCCCTGCAGGTCGTGGCCCGACTGCGGGGGTGCTCGCTGCAGAGGGCGGAGCTCCCCACGCCCACAGCAGGGGCGCTGGAGGCCGGTGAAGGAAGCCGACTGCCTGCCGCGTGGAAATCTCCGGGGACCACCGATGGGAGGTTCCCAGGGTGAGGGCTGGAGAGGGGAGGGAAGGAGAGAGGGGAGGGAGAGGGGAGGGGGAGGG
>RJWH01009009.1:0-25877 GCA_004363575.1 Solenodon paradoxus | reverse complement strand
GGGTCTCCAGTCAGGGGGGCCGGCAGCTGTGCTGCCCGCCCCAAGGGGCCTCAGTCCTCCGGTCCCTGCGGGGCCAAGGGCTCCTGCCCAGAGAGGGGCCTTTGCTGGGGGAGGCCGAGGGGCCCGGGCAGCCTGGAACCCAGGCCAGCGTGGTGTCCACCCGCCCCGGCCCTCCCCTGTCCCTTCACACAGGTGCTGTCGGGCGACTCTGGTCGGCAGGGAGCCCCTGGCCTTCGGGCCCGTGATCCCTCTCAGGGTGAGTGGTCCTCCCCGCAGCCGGGCCTCCGCGCTGAGACCAGTCCTCCGTCCACGTCGGCTGTCCGTGTGCCCGTGTGTGCCCGGGGTGAGGCTGGCCCGGCTGGCGTCCTTCAGCAGCCCCCTCACCTGGCAGCCTGGGGTCCCGGCCCCTGGCCCCCACAGCCCCCGTCTTCTGTTTGTTCTGACCAAGGCCAAGCTTTCGTTACTGACACCAGTTTTATTGGCAGAGAAGCAACATTCCTCCTCAGGAGCCACACAGAGCCCCGCTGCTTCAAGAACAAGAGATCCCATCCTCGTCGGTTTTGTAGGACCATCTCTGCTAAGGACGTGGGTGGATCTGTGAGCTGGGCAGTTGAGTCCTGTAGAGACCCTAAATCCTGCTCTGTCTGGTGGGTGGCATCGGCCACATCCTGGTTCTCCTTTTTCAGGGCAGCGGCTGCCACGGCAGCAGGTCCAGGCATCCCAGCTCCTGTAAGGAGGGGTATGAGGATGGGACTCGCTTGCATCGCCTGAGACCCGTTTGAAAGAGGGGGTGAATGTGGCTCCTGCCGTCTTCTCCTTTACAAGATACACCTGAGGAAGAACGCGGGCTAATACACAGAGGGCAGGACCTTTGGCCGTGCTTGCGTGCCCACCAAAGGCTACAGGGCAGCCAGACCTGAGGAGATGGGAGTGGCGTGACGACACCAAGTAGAGCAGGGGGAGGTGTTCAGGGAGAAACTGGCAGTCACGCGGCAGCCTCGCTGGCCTGGCATGTGTCTTAGGCTGTGCCTCACGACTCCTGTGTGCAGCAGGCGTTCCGCCCGGGTGTGCCCGACTCCTACGTGATATGGGGGTCTGGGGTCTGTGCCTACGGCAGGCTGCGTTGTTGACGAATGTGTGCACAGCTGAGAGCATGGTTAGCAGGGGAGATGCCTGCGGTCCACTAGGCTGGACCTTTGTCCTTCGAGTGCGGGGTCCTGGGTGGGAAGCAGGGGTCCTGGAAGGGTGAGGCTAGAGGCCGGTGGGCTTCGGGCAGCAGCCAACAGCTGCCTCTTCTGTGTGGCGATTAAAGTTCCCGGGCAGTTCCTGGCACATACAGTCTGAATCCCCACGTCCGGCCCGTTAGGAAAGAGGGTTTTCTGGTTTATGTGCTGTGAGGACGACGGGGCAACTGCGGCCTGAAGTGGTGCGTTGCCGTTGCTCTTGCTGATCTTTGGAATTCATCATCCTGTTTTTCACCCAAGGGTGTGGTGGAGCGAGTTCCACGGCCCCAGTTGGTACGGCAGTGCTTGCACACACATAGATGCCTTGTTTTAGTTTATGCTGCTCCTGCCAGGAACGCCGACACCCTCCCCTGCACCGTCCGTGGCTGCTCCTATGGGGTTTGTGAAAGAGCACAGAGGTCAGTTTGGAACATTGGACCAGCACTGGGTTTCAGTTTGGTTGCTAAGAAGTTCTCCTGTCTCCCGTTTAAGCTGCCAGACAGTTTCCTTTGGCTCGTGCAGATTACCCGAAACATTCACAGGCATAATTACAATGGTTTCAATATATGAGAGATTCTCAGCCTTAGAGAGTCCCCTCGCGGCGCGCGCTTCCCTTCCTCTCGGTTGAGCTTCACCCTCGAGTGAGGCAGCCACATCGGGACACGATCTACCTTGATGGCTGGGCAGGGGGTGGTCAGGATGACGGTGTGTGGCCAGTCCAGGTGGGTGATGGGTCTGAGGGGCTCTGTTAAAACTGAATGAGCAGCCCCAGTATCTACTAAAAAGTTTACTTTCTTTCCCCTGATTTTTGCAGTAACCATTGGCTCCCGGTGGCTCACTGAGACAGAGCCATGGCCCCATCAGTCTTCAAGATTTAAGACCTGAGGGCTGCATTGTCCCAGTCTCTGGACATTCATCTTTCCAACGCCCTTCCTCTCTGCAACAGGCACAGTGATTTTTTCTTAAAGGGGCTCTGGGTTTTTCTCGTCCTCCAGACCTTTCACATTTCCCTTTCGGGGTGGCCCCAGGGGGAATTATTTGCCTCTCTGAGCGCTGCTGCCACCATTACTTTTGTCAATTTCTTATTTTGTTTTACTTCCATTGTGTCTCGATTGTTGAAAACTTTCTGAGCTGTTTACTAACTGGGATCGGTTCATTCCCTCAAAGCCATCAGCTTTTGAAGCTTCCACTGAATATCAGGGTTGGACTGGGTTGTGAAAGCCAAGCCCACTGCTCTGCTATTCTCTGGGGCATCCGGGTCAATGGGCATATATACCCGAAATGCCTAACAGAGGTGCTCCAGGAGAGCCGCTGGCAACTCGAGCATCCCGACGACCTCTGTGACTTTAGTAGAGAGATTTGTTGGTTTACGGGCAGCCGCCTTTAACCCCGATAACAGAAACCAGTGAAAACTGTCTAAGGACCTCATCGCTCCCCCTGTATTCGGGTCCCAGTGGGAGCTAGTTGAGGGGAAAGAGTTCTCAACCTGATCCCGATTTTCTTCCGAAGAGCCCCCTCCCGACCCCAGTACAGCCTTTCTTCCCTCCAGTTTAACCCTTTCCAGCTCCTCGGAAGTGAATAACGTATTCAGCAGCTGCTGACAGTGTTCCCATGGGTTTACGCATCTGCAAAGCGGGTGCCACCAAATAATCAGAGCTCGGGGTTTCTCTGAGAACGGAGGATTCTGAGCCTTCCAATTACATGAATCACTTGTGGAGAAAGGTACATATGCTAAGAAAGGCCGCCCCATGTCACCAACAGGAGGGGCTTCCCTCGGGGAAGAATAGGAGCCGGAGCCCCTGGCTGGCTGTATTCCGATCTGCTTCTCGTGTGTGGGGGTGAGAAGACTGGAGGGGAACCATCAACGGGGTTCCCTGAGTTGCGTGAGTGGACGGAGGGGAATCGGTTCTCAAGCCGTCAGGTGGGTTGGAGGTGGGGAGCGCTGTCAGGAGCTCGAATCCTTCTGAGGGGGCTGAGGCCGAGGCCGGTTCCTCGGGTTGCATGGTGGAACAAGGTCAGCATCCTCAGCGGGAGTGGCCAGGACAGCGGACTCTGAGAGGGCTTGTCAGAGGAGCCCTGAGAAGACTTGTCTGGCTTCTGCTGAGCTCTATCTATGAGTGGACGAGCTAAAAGGATCTGACATCCTCGCTTAAGAGCGCAAGTCTTTACCACGGGGGCCGGGGATTCTTGGCCCAACCAGCTGTAGGGGAATCGATCTGGGTGCCCTGGGTGCCCTGTAACCACCTTCCAGACCACCCTTACGGTAGAAACAGCAGAAGTCCCTACATAAAAGCAGGCCGCTCTAATTCACAGCGGGTCCGGAGGGTTCCTGGTGACCAAGCCATTCCATAAACCCCGTCATCTGGGGAGGCGTCACCAAAGTGCTCGAGGAGACATCGCAAAGGGGTTTGCGAGAGCTACGTCCGTTCCCCATTTCCAAGTACAGAAAACAGAGAGACAAGAATATAGGACAAAAAGCAGACAGTAAGACGGTAACTCTGACCCACCGGAAGGCCGCTCCGAGCTCCCGGAAGGTCCCACCAGAAGACCTTGCGACACCTCGGAAGTCTCGGGCGAGTGGTCTTAGTTGCGTCTGACTTCACGTTCAGCCCATCAGAAACCAAAAGTCTGAACTTCACAGAAATTCACTTACCCTGAACTCCTCAAGTCATGCCAATTCGGGGGATGGTTGGCGTCTATGGGAACGCTGTCCAAACCCCGCACACGATGTCGGGAGCCCCGATAAATTGTTTCAGGGGGCCCCTCCCCCAGATCTGTGTGGGGGCTCGGCTGGCCCTCCACAGAGGCCGCCCCTTCCCGAACGTTTCTCGCCTAGTTCCTGGGAGTCTGGGGATCTCGCTGGGGCCTCCAAATGATGCGAAGTACCCGGCGAGATCAAAGAAACGTTTAGAGTCTGGATTTTTCGAAGGAGCATTTTATTTAATTAGCCGGCGACCGCAGGGGTACGAACCCGAGTCTAACGCTCCCGAGAGCACCATACAGGCTTGCAGAGTGGCCCAGAGGACAGCGCAGTTAACAGTTCTTGACAAGAAATCAGGTTCCCACGCACCCAATGTTTTTAGCATTTTTCTCGTCTCTGAGACCCTCTTCTACAGGCCTCCTCAGCCCGCCCGGCGCCAGAGATGCCCTCTATCAACCCAAGGTGTCCGGGGGCCATGGAAGCAGAGAGCCGCCCGCTCAGATTTGTTGTCTGAGGCGTCTCATGACCAGGGAGGCTCCCTGCGCAGCACAAGGCTGCCAGCGCCCCTGGGTCTCAGGGCTGAGCTTTGTGAGGTGACATGCCAACTAAAATCTTTTTCAAAACGTCCATATAAACACCCGATGATTCCCTGGTCACTCATCTCTGTGTCTCCAGGCCCCAGCAACCCCTTGAAACATCTGTCTCTCAGTTTCCCTGTCTGACTCCACATGCATGGAACCAAACACTGCATGGCCGTGTGTGACTGCCTTCTCTCTCTGAAAATAATGGTATTGACTATTGATGCTGCTTCAAGAAAACTTGTTTTTCAGGAACGATGCAGGCAGGGGCGAAGCTGGGCGGCAGGAAGGAAGACAGAGGAGGAAAGGCGCAGGTGTTTTATTTCTATTTAGCTGATGACACACTTGCTCCTCTGGACCTGGTACTCGAACCAGGGGTGAGGGGTGGGCTGTGCTCCTTCACAGGCGACTCACCCAACAGCTGCTCCACCAGGGCACCGGTTTTGCGACACTTTGTTGCTTCTAGGGCTCCAAAGTAGGGTGCTTTCCAGTGTGACTGGCTGACAGCTCAGCCGTGTCCACTGTTTGGGACCTTTAACCATGCTCCATCGACAGTGTTGGCAGACGCACCCCCTCCTGTCCCGCCCTGGGGACCCCGCGGGTCCGGTCCTTGGAAGCTGTGGCAGAGCTGGTCTGCACCCCAGCTCATGGGTGCCGGAGAGCTGTGCGGAGGAGGCGGACTCTGTCGGGCCTGGTGGATCATCCCCTCTGCAGCTCAGGCTGCCATTGCTTGACCACCGGGATCTGGCCTGAGACCCGACCTGGACCCGCCTGCTCTGAGATGCACCTCGGACCCTTTACCTGTCAGGCTGCAAAGCACGGCTCACCTTTGATGTTTCACGTTTCAGCTCACGCATTGAGCTCAGAACTACAGGCCAGGGGGCATCTGTGTGTCCTCCTTCCGGAGGTGGCTGTTGAATTGTCTGCTGTTTTGTTTCTGAGTTCGCACATCCTTTATACAGCTGGGCTGTCAACCACAGCCTCATGATGAGCAAATGTCTCCCCTCACTCGTCAGCTGTGTTCACTTTGGTGATCATGTCTTCTGCTGGGCAAAACCTGTTTACTCCCATCTGTGTCTTCTCCCTTTTATTTCCATCGCAGTTGAGTTCCCAAAGTCATCTCTTAAGGATGGTTTTGTGACATTCATTACCTGTGCTTGCTTCTATAAACTTTATAGTTTCTGGCCTGACATCCACGTCTCTAGTCCACTTTGAGTTAATTTTTGTGACTGGTGTAACAGACGGTCTGGCCTCACTCCTCTGCCTCTGGCTCCAGTTCTCCCAACACCATTTATTGAAGAGACTCCCTTTCTCCATCGCAAGCCTGTGGCTCCTTTCTCACAGACTAACTGACCGCATGTGAGGGAGTTTATTTCTGGGGACTCTGTCTTCTCCCCTCCCTGGCTCCTGGGCCTGGCCTGGCCTGGCCTCTGAGCCCCGGGGCTCTGCTCCCTGCACCTGCCGCTGCGTCCAGGCTGAGCCGGGTGCATCGCTGGTGCTTTAGTATGTTTTGATGTCAGAGGGCCTGAAGTCTCCATTTTGGCGGTCTTTTTCTCAGAATTGCTTTGGGTTCCACACAAATTGTATTGTTATTTGCTCCATTACTGCTGGGATCAATAAAGAGGAAGCTTGGTTTAGATAATCAATGTTCAGGGGGGAAAAGTGATAACCCAGGCGCCTGGAAAGCTAGGTACCTGCCTGCAGGACAACCTTGGGAGGAGGTTTTCGTTCCCCCTGAGGCTCAGGAAGAAGCCTGGGGCTGGGCAGTTAACTTAAACCTGTTAAATGTAAAATCACTTTGTAAACAGTGGTTGTGAGAATGGCTTGTTTACTTCTTGCATTTTTTCAGTGACTGACTTCCTTGTGTAACGACAATAAATACCAAGGATTCAGTGACTGGGGTGGCTGTTTGAGGTGACGTGACTTGTCCCCAGTAGTTTACCCCCTGACCCCGCTTTCTGTCTATTTTGGTCTGTTTCTTTCTATTTCTCAATCCTTCGCGGCCCCTCCTTTCAAGTTCAATCCCTGGGAACAAGCCGGACACATTACATTGAAAACGTCGTTGGAATTATGATCAGAACTTCAGTGCTTGTTTGTCGCTTTAGGTAAAATGGCCATTTTAAGAATGTTAGTTCTTCCTTCATGAGCACGGAAAGTCTCTGCATCTCTTTGTGTCTTCTCTTTCTTTTCAGTCTCTTGTGACTTTGTGGTACAGACCTTTCACCTTTCCTGACTAGGTATTGAATACCTGATTTTCTAATCTGAAGAAATGATTTTTTGTAATGTGGAATTTTTGAAGTAGCATCACATCATAATATCATAGATTTAAGGTGTGCCTCATGGTAAGTGAATATCAATATATCACAAATCAATATATCAACCATTAATTTACCGCTAACCATCTTATTCTTCCTTTTTAAAGGAAAGGCGCAGGCAGGCAGGCAGGAAGAGAGGAAGAAACAGCATTCTTATTTGATTTCCATTTCAGTTGTTGACCACACTGGTCCCCGCCCCCGTCCCGGTCCCCATTCCATCCTCCAGCCCGGGACCCAGGGGAATGTGGCCTGGGACCCCCGGAGGCCCTGACCCTCCGACTGCGCCACCAGGGAGCCACGAACGGCCTACTCGTATCTTTCATCACATAATAGACCCTTTGTCTCCAGCTCACCCACCCCTCCTCCTTCCCTCTGGACACCACTGATTTGACTGGATAGACTAAAATGTATTTTTGTTTTATTTGGTTCATTTATTTGTGTGGTTTCTCTCTGTGCCACATGAGTGAAATAATCAGGTATTTTTCTTTCTCTGTCGACTTACTCTCACTAAACATAATTCTCTCTCCAGGTCCATCCAGATCGTTGCAAGTAGCAGGGTTTCTTTCTTTTCTTTTTTTACAGCTGAGTAACATCCATTGTGCATCTGAATCACATCTTTATCGGCTCATCTGTCAGCGGGCACTTAGGTTGCTGCAGAGCTTGGCTGCAGTGAGAGGCCCTGCAATGAATATGGAGGTCATGTATCTCTTCCAATCAGTGTTCTCTCTGGATAAATATTTAATAATGGAGTGGTTGGATTATGTGTAATTTGTATTTTTAACTTTTTGAAGAATCTAAATCCCGCATTCCATAATGCAAATACACAGTTTGCACTCCCGGCAGCAGTGTCAAAGGGTCCCTTCCCCACATCCAGTCTCCAGTGTTTTGGAGAAGAGCCTCTCACACGGTGTGACGTGAGTCCTTGTCGCTGTTTTGAAGTCGAGTGTTTTCCATGTGCCCGTGGCGTCTTCTTTGGAGACGTGTCTGGTTACTTCTTCTGCCCAGTTTTAAATGAGATGGTTTGGTTTTTCTGTTCTCTAGATTGATGAGTTCTTTATGTATTTTGAATACTAATCCCTTGTGGAACGTATGATGTATGTATGTGCCAATATCTTCTCCCATTTGGTAGATGTCTTTTCATTTTGATGAGTGTCTTGCTGTGCAGAAGTGTTTTAGTGTGTCCCCTGCATTGGTGCTGAGACAACATGTCTCCGGCCAGTGACAAGGCACGTGTCCTCTGTTTTCTTCTGTGCTTTTTAAATTTTTTTGGAGTAGTAATTATTCTACACATTAAAACAATTCCTCATGTGTAGGCTCCCCATTTCCTAGAGCACCTCAGCATGCCCCTCTCTGTATTTTATGGTTTCAGCCCTTCCTCCAAGTCTTGAATCCACTTTAATCCTTTTTCGTGTATGGTATGGAGTAGTGGTCTAGTTGTATGCTTTTGCATGTGACTGTCCAGTTTCCCAGCATTAAATTTAAAGAAACTGCCCTGGTTCCATTTCATGCTCTTGGCTCTTTTGCTGTAAATTAATTGCCCATATGTGTGTGAGTGCCTGGACCTTCCATTGTTCAGGTCTTTCGCCTCCTTTGTTAAGTTCGTTCCACAGTCTGTAACTCTTTCTGATACATTGTCAATGGGATTGTTGTTTTATTTTATCAAGTTCATCATTTGCGGATAAAATCGCAGCATATTTTTGTATATTAGTTTCGTAGCTTTCTATCTTACCTGTTCACTTGCTCTAGTAATTTCTGGTGATGTGTTTCTGTAATCTCTCTCTCTCTCTCTCTCTCTCTCTCTCTCTCTCTCTCTCTCTCTCTCTCTCGACAAATCCAAACGGTGCTCCTTAGAAGCAGTGTAGACAGCTTTATTACGCGCGGGCCAGATGTAGAATCTGAGCCCCGAAATACTTTTGGAAGACATTTTGATTGGTGGGGGAGGGGGAAGGTGTGAATTAGAACAGGAATTACAAATAGAATTCAGTTATTCATTTGTGAATTCCTCACATGGATAACACACAGGATTCACATAATTGCAAAATGCACAGAGGGTTCCATTCTCAGAAAGGGGTTCTTTTTTCTAGTCAGTAGCTTCCAGCCAGTCTAGACTGTCAGGCGCCTGGTGGCTGGGTGGCCACTGTTGGTCCTCGGCGGCTAGAAACTGGGGTGCGGCTTTCTCTTCCTCTACATTCCCCCATTTTTGTTTCAAACTGATGATAATTAGCTTTGAACGTCCATAGATGGGGAATTGGGGTAGAGACTCGATCTGGCTGCTTCCTGCTGGGCAGGGCCACAGTCGGGGGCGGGTGCAGCATCTCAGACGTTCTGATACAGGACAGAGTACAGTTAGCATTCTTGTCCATCACCCGGGGGTACGGCTTCGTTGTGACCTGCTGAACACCTGTGTTTACGGTAGGCCGAATCAAGCTTATTATGACAGGCAGAAGACAAGGAAGCAACATGCAAATTCCAAAAATGAGTCCTGTAATTCCCAGCAAAGTTTTGAATCCACCGGCCCAGGAGAACCAGGAGAGCCATTTAGAGTCAAAGAGGGATTCCCATTTCTGGACTGGGACGTGTGCTATTTTCCGTGTACTTCTGGCAATGTCCTTAACTATCTTTCCATTGTCATCTATTTGCAGGCAGCAGTTTGTCAAACTGAACAGTGCAAATTCCTCCCTCCTCTGCTGTTAGGTAATCTCAAGCTGGTCGGTTCTGGAGGCTGGCAACTCTCATTTGGGTGGTCTGATCTGCCAGTAAGTATAGTGCAGTAGCTGTTTGACTGGTAATTGTCTCTACTACTGCTTGTAACCTTACCAATCGATTCAGGAGATAGATTGGAGTTCGGTGCACCCAACTGCCATCTCGTGCTCAAGTGGCAGGGCCACAGACTTGAATTATTCTTTCAGGAGGCCATTTATTGCCCCGTCCATGGCATCACCAGTTAAAGTATGACCAGTAAGTATACTTCGCTTTAGTCTCTATAGCTCATCATAAACTCTAATTCTCATCATTTCTCCTATAGAAAGAACCGAGACCTAGTTATGCCGATGTGACAAGTGCCTGTCCAGCCTTGGGGTAGGCAGGATGTGCCGTTTCACCACAGATCCAGTAGTGACACTTCAGTGCACAAGTAGTGGTTTCAAAGATCTGCTCCCGGTCACGGAGACTCAGACGTGGATAATAGTGATCATCTAGGTTCTCCAAAGGGGATCCCAGGGTCGGTGAGCCCCGACAGGTGCCACATGAGCAGTTCCGCAGGTCAGAGCTCAGATGCCAAGTACGGTTCTCATACTGGAGGGTTAGACTCCAATACCAGGTGAATCCAGGACTGTCCTCACCACTGGAGCTGCTCCCAGCCCACTGGTAAGATACACAAGGGCTGGTGCCTGTTTCACGGCACCGTTTACAGGATAGTACTGTTTCAAGTAAAAGCATTTGAGTGTTGGTGTCATAAAATGATTTCCTCCCGACCATCTCGCTACAAAAAGTTTCTTATTTTAGCATCTGTCACCTGACATGGGGTCCGGATGACATTAATCAAGATGCCAGATTTATCCCATTTCCCTTCTGCAGGTGCACAGTCGAGGGGAACTGCCTTCCTGGCATATGTCCAATTGCAATGACTGTGGCCGAGGAAGACTTCTGACCTTGCAGTGGTCTGTTTTAGACAAAATATTCCAGGGGGGGTTCTACCAATGGCCAGTCATGGTTTGTCTCTGGGTTCCACCAACCTATCCCAGGATGGACCTCAGGGAGGTTACTCACAATCCACTCAAGGCGAAGTGGACGGCGACCCAGGGCCACCACATACCCAGCAGCTGGATAAAATTAAAGTGGTTGTTACAGCCTGGGCTGCTGCAGGAAGCGGTTAGGTGCATGTTGATCTGTTATTTGGGGGGGTGGGGTCCACGATGGGTGAATGAACACCGCGAACAGAGTGTATACTAGGCTCATGGTTTAAGGGATACAATAAACCCGGAATAATATTCCAGAGTGGAATTTGAGAAAGGTTGGCCTTTCCAGTTATCTATATACGCTGACAGGCAGCAATCCCACGGAAGAGTCCACAGGACTGACTGATTAGGGCGACTGGAAGAAGTGAAGCCCAGAGTATGAACAGAGCAATGAACAGAGATAAACAGAGTCTCCTGGCGCGTCATCAGCTCCTCTAAGTCTGATGAATTGCGGGTCAGGTTGAGATGGGAGGGAGACAGCTGCTGGGCATCCAGGCGGTGCTCTGGCCAGCGGGGTCTCCCTCCTGGCTGGGTGATTCTCTGCTCTGATGAGCTGTTTCCGCTCACGAGCAGTGCACCCATGAGCGAGACCTGAAACTCTAAGAGCAGTTGGAGTAACGAGCATGACAGTATATGGACCTGTCCACTGCGGTTTCAGTGGTTCCATCCAGTCTTTGACCCAAACCTGATCCCCAGGTTCACACGGATGAACCGGGCTTCCTAGTGAAACCGGGGTTCTCTCTAATACATACTAGTTTATAGCCTGAAAGGTGGCAGCTAGAGCCTGGACTTGTTCCCACAGATGCTGGTCCCCAAATTCAGGAAGTTTCCTGGGGAAGTTATCCAGGATCAGTGTGGGCCTTTCTTAGAGTCTCAAATGGAGAGAAGCCATGCTTTCCTGGGGTGCATCTTACCCAGAGAAAAGCTAGGGCAGGAGGCCCACTCAATTATGACCTGTTTTTTTGAGCGACTCTTCCAAAAGCATCCTTGGGTCGTGGTTCATTCACTCAACTCTCCAAGCGACCCCTAATGCCCGTCTGGACTGGATCGCTTACAAATGCTGGCCCGTATCGCTGTGGATGGTTAGGGATATGCCACACCTGGAAGTTATTTTTTCGAGGAGCACTTTTTCTCACTTCCCTACCTTTTTGTTTTTTTTGGTAGCAACTGTTTCTGTCCAGTTTGAATAGGTGAAAATCAAGACTAGGAGGTATCGGTACCCTTGAGCCCGGGGCAGCTCAGTGAAGTCTGCTTAAGTGTCCTCGAAGGGGGCCCTGCCCGTCCGCTGCACCCCGGGGGTGGACGTGGGACATTGTTGGCATTGTTTCTAGCGCACGTGATGCACTGTTCTGTAACAGTCCTGCAGAGGGCAGAGAGCTTACTGATGTAAAATTGCTTTTGAAGAAGCATTTCCAAAGATGTCTTCCCAAGGTGGGTGAGCTGGCGATAGTCCGTGACAAGCTGGATTCCAAGTGCATGTCCATCTGGAAGCTGCCATCATTCTTCTTTAATACAGAATTATGACTTCTACTGGAAGCCGACTCTACCGGCAGCGTTTCGTTGGGAAGCTCTCTGCTCCCAGACACAGGTCCCTGGGCTTCTTGCCTCGGAGACGGAGCAGCTGGCACCGGGGGAAGGTGAAAAGCTTCCCAAGGATGACTCCTCCAAGCCCGTCCACCTCACAGCCTTCCTGGGCTGCAAGGCTGGCGTGACCACATCGTGCGGCAGGTGGACGGGCCCGCATCCAAGGTGAACAAGAAGGAAGGTGTGGAGGCCGTCGCCGTCATGGAGACCCCACCCGTGGTGGGCATCGTGGGCTACGTGGAAACCCCTCGAGGTCCTCACACCTTCAAAACCATCTTTGCTGAGCATATCGGCGATGAGTGCAAAAGGCACTTCTGTAAGAACTGGCGTAAGTCTAAGAAGAAGGCTTTCACCGAACTCTGCAAGAAGTGGCAGGGTGACGATGGCAAGAAGCAGCTGCAGAAGGACTTCAGCAGCTTGAAGAAGCGCTGCCAGGAAGCTGCCCCGCAAGACCCCCGAGGGCTGCACGAGGTTGCCTGCGTCGGGCGTGGCATCCTGCCGAGTGGCTTTCTCCGTGGCGCGTGCTGGGCGGAAAGGCTGCCACCCCCACACTGAGGTCAGCCAGCAGATCTTCAAGACTGGCCGGGGATACCTCGTCGAGGACGGCAAGCTTCAAGAACAGCATCCCCACCGACTACAACCTGTCTGAGAAGAGAATCGACCCTCTGGGTGGCTTTGACCATCATGGTGAGGTGACCAATGACTTTGTCATGCTGAAAGGCTGTGTGGTGGGGACCAAGAAGCGAGTCCTCACCCTCCGAAAGTTCCTGCAGGTGCAGACCAATCGCCGAGCCCCAGAGAAGATCGATCTGAAGTTCATTGACACCGTCCACTTTCCGCTGACTGTGCCACAAGAGGTGTGATGCTGAGCCCGGTACTCTCTGCTTCTCTTCGGCTCATTCTCAGGGCCGAGATCCTGGAGGTGCATCTGTCCTCCCAAGGACCAGGGGTTCCCCTGGGAGGCCCCCTTTCCAGCCGTACCCTGTCTCCCAGGAAGAGTGGGTCTCCACACCCTGGGGAGAGTGGCTCTCCATACGGGACCTTGGTCCCAACATGCGGTGGGATGCGCTGCTGGACGTGCGCCGAGAGCGCGTGCGTGGGGCGGGCTTGCCGGTGGGGACAGCAGGGAACCGGCTGTCCGAGGCCCACCGAGGCTCCTCAGACAAACATATACCGCTGGCGTAGCTTCTCAGGGCTTGGGATATTGGCACAGGCATTGGGGCTGGGCGGTGCGGGCGCCAAATGTTTTGCAAGTATTTGAAACTGGCTTTTGGGTTTTTTCTTCCTTCATTTTCTCACGTTGGACAACTGCGGCGCAGTGGGTGCGCACCCCTTCCCGCTGCCCTCTCGGCCCAGCCGGCCTGCCAGTCTCAAATGCGCCCTGTGGCTTCAGGTTTCAGATGCAGTGATGCTGTTCCCTTTGAATCCAGTGAAATCGGAGCCTGGCGCTGACTGGTTCCGTGTGAGCCGGGAACAGGACAGTCCTCTTTGGCCCATACGGTACCGAACTCTTTGCTGTAAGCCTGAGCCAGGGGCCGCCTCCCTCCTGGCTTAATCCTTTCCGATTGAATGAACCACACCCCCGAGGGCAGCCCCTGGGCGAGTCTTGACCTGGACTCCACACAAGAATTTGGTCTGGGTGGTAATTCTTTACATTATTCCAAGGCAGAATCAGATCCACAGGGGCTCAACTTGAGCAATTTTCAACTTTAGCCAAACATCAGTCAAAATACTGTTATTCTGTGCAGAAATTCAACCGGGGAGCCACTGCCTGCCCCGGCCTCCGGCACCTGGGAAACAAGGCTTGGCCGCCTCAACCCAGTTCCCACCACTGCCACCGCCTCGCTGAGGAGGGCGGAAAAGGCCCAGGTGGGCAGGGAAGGCCAGGCCCCCACCGCGAGCCTGCGGCTCCTGTTTTGGCAGCAGCCCACACCCTGAGTGATCTGCTGCCCTGGCCGGTCTGGACCCGGCCTCCTCCGCCGCGAACCTCCCGGCTCAGACCGTCAGCAGCCTTCAGCCAGCATCCAGGGGGAAGGGGAAGGCAGGCAGGGGCACAGAGACTGAAGGTGCTTCTCAACTGGAGTGTCCTGGACGTGGAGGGGGTGGCAGCTCCCCGCTCAGCCCCGGGGCACATCCAACTCCACCGCTCAGTCCTGCCCCACCAGTTTTTCTTCCACAAAAACAAAGCCGTTTTAGCTAAGATACGTCCCTATAA
Source organism: Solenodon paradoxus (assembly GCA_004363575.1). Classification (NCBI taxonomy): domain Eukaryota; kingdom Metazoa; phylum Chordata; class Mammalia; order Eulipotyphla; family Solenodontidae; genus Solenodon; species Solenodon paradoxus. Next base: position 11,524 of record RJWH01009009.1, on the reverse strand, counting down.
CTCCAGAACCACGTGAGTTACCCGTGTGCCCGTGACAACAAGGGAACTGCAGGGATTGGCTCTCGCCGTGGGACGATTCATTCCCACTCCAGTCACACAGAAATTACCACCTTCCCTCCCCACCCCGGACGTCCCTGACTGGGAGATCCCCGTGATACCATTTCCAGGAATCTCTTAAATGAAAGTGGATCGGACTTTCCTTCTGCCAGTGGGCAGGCCTGAGCTGGGTCCTTTTTATCCCAGGAGGTCACCTACTCCAGCGGCCATCCCTGCGTCCACTTCCTCCTCAGAGCCCGGCAGAGTGCACCGCCCAGGGCCGGCGAGACGTGTCCGACCCGTGGGCTGGCAGGGCGCCTCCCCGGAGTCTTCCTGCGTCCTGCTGGCCGGAGACGGTTCCCAAAGCCGTCACCCCCAAAAGCCAAGGCATTTGGGGTTCCCTGTCAGGGAACCAAATGTAGCAGCTCTCTCTCAACCAGCGAAATCCAAACGGTGCTCTTTCAGAAGCAGTGAAGACAGCTTTATTACGTGCGGCCAGATGCAGAATCTGAGCCCCAAATGCTTTTGGGGGACACTTTTACTGGTGAGGGAGGGGCAAGGTGACCTGTTTGTGAATTCCTCACATGGATGACACACAGCATTCACATAATTGTAAATGCACATAGGGTTTCATTCTCAGAAAGGGGGTCCCTCGGTGGCTTCCGGCCAGTCCAGACTGTCGGGTGCCAGGTGGCTGGGGGGCCACTGCTGGTCCTCGGCGGCTAGTAACTGGGTGCGGCTTCCTCCCTTCGACACTTCGAGATTCCATGTGTATTGTCCTTTCATGTTTACTGTGCAGTTTCACTCCCTGTTTTCCGACTTGGACACCTTTTGTTTCTGGCTCGGCCCTTGGGTGCGGCGCCCACTGCTGGCAGTGATCGTGGACACTGGAGGAAGCACTTTCCATTTTAAACAGTTGAGCCTGATGTCAGCTGTGCTGTTACCATAAATGGCCTTTGTTAGGTTGAGGCATGTTCCTTCCATCTGGGCTGATTTCCTTGAGACAAAACAGCGCTAGGGTGGCGAGCGGGACGGGATTCTGCGCCGCTGCCCACGGGCGGGGAGGAGGCAGAGCGCGCTGAGCGGGAGCAGAGCTGCCCGGCCACCAGCAACGCCCATTGATGCCAGCGGGTGACCACAGAGCAGCGGCGCGTGGTCTGCAGGGACTTCACGCAGACGACCGGGCCTGTGCAAGGAGCTTTGGCTTCTTAAGTGACAGCTGGATTTGACACCCCTGTAAACCCCACTCTAACTGTCCTTCTGAGACACACACCTGCCACTTCAAACATCCCAGGGCCACAGACACCAGTCACCCTCATGGTGCCAGGATGACGCCCACAGCACTTTCAGCTTGAGTGACTACAGCGTTCTGCTGCCTTTGAAGACAGGTGTGCAGGGAGACCGCTTCTCACTCAGCTCCTGTGTCCCCTCAGGGGCGGGGACGCCAGTGGCCGCAGTGCCCTGAAGTCGGGCCCTGCAGGGCTGTTTCAATGTGGACAAGAAAGACAACTGCTTGTGGGGGCCCCGCAGCTGTCTGGGCCCAGAGCCACTCACTCAGCTGCCCCTGTTGCCCCGTGTTTATTAAAAGTGGGACAAAATTGACATTTATAGTAAAATGACAGGATGGTCAGGAAATATGAAAAATGATAATGTTCTGTTTAAAATGGCATGTATGGTGAGCCTACTCTTAGTCCCCTCTTATTGAGAATTTCTGTTAGAAATGAGTGCTGCACCTTTTAGGTTTTCTCTGCATCTGTTTATATGAGCATGTGTTTTCCCCTCTTTTGTTGATGTGGTGTCTTACTTTATCGATTCGCCTACGTGGAAACATCTTTGTCACCCTGGAATATATCCTATGTGGTCCTTCTTTTGATGTGTAGTTGGATTCAGCTTGCTAATTTTTTGAGGAGTTTTGCATTTAAGTTCCTCAGAGATATTTGTCTAAAGTTTTCTTTTTTGGGATGTCATTTTCTGCCTTTGGTATCAAGGTGGCACTGGCTTCATAAAGCAGTTTGGAAGTTTTTCCCCTTCCTCCATTTTTGAAACAGTTTGGGGAGAATCAATGTTAAAAGCTTGAGCACTTTACGAAGCCCTCGGGTGAGGCTGTCGGGCCTTCTGTTTGATTGGGGACTTTCATGCCCATTTCGGTTTCTGCTCTCGGATAAGTCCGTGCAGGTGTTCTCTGTTGATTTAGTCTCAGCCAAGCGTGACTCCAAGAAACTGTCTTCTGGGTTATTTACTGCAGTGGCCTTTAGTGTTCAGGGCCGTCCCTGTGGCGCTTGGAATGTTTGTGGTATCTGTTCTGACTTCTCTCTGTTTCTGAATCTGCTTATTAGAGTTTTCTCTCTTTTCTTAGTGAGTTAGGAAAAGCTTTGCCTTTTTTAAGCAAAGGTGCAGGAAGGAAGGGAGGCAAACAAACAGGCAGCAGGAAGGGAGGGAGGACAGCACTTTATTCTACTGAGTTGACTCCCCTGTGCCCAGTCATGAGCCTGATCCTTGAACTGGAAGTCAGCCGCACGGGGTGGACGGCTCCAGGAGACCATCCCGACGCCCCGGGCTGGGTTTTTCATTTCTTCAAAGAAGGCTGTTGCTGTTCTGTGCATGGAACCAGGTGGAAGCAGGGAGGCCCCACATCTCGACTACACTCGCCTGGGACTCAGTCTCAGCCACAGGCACTTGGGGCAGAAGGAGCCATGTCGGGCCCGCTCCTCCCAGGACAAAGCACTGAGACGGAGAAGCGGGAGAGAAGGAGTCCGGCGACTGGAGAGGGATGTCGCCTTAGTGGCCAGGGGAGGCGAGGGAGGGAGCAGTCTGACCCGCAGGCCACAGACTCGAGCCTGTTTCTGAGCTTGTCCAGAGGCCGGGCCTGGTCGTGCCAGGCGAGTGCGGCACTTTCCTGGGGGGCGGGTACCCGTGCTGCTCTGCTTTGGGCTGCTGCAACCCGGCACCGATTTCGCGCCACAAACCGTGTCTGCGCAGAAGGGCAGGGGCTCCTGGGGTCCAGAGCTCCCCGTGAAGGGCCTCTCCCGAGGCGAGGGCTGCTCCTCCCGCTCCCTGCTCTCAGCAGACACTGAGACCCTCTCATGCCTACTTTGTTCTTGGGCCTCCCGTTTCAGAAGCAGCCTGCCTCTCCCAGTTGCACTTCGGAATATGCGGACGCTGAGTTCCTTGGGAAACTGTGGACTTCTTTCGTCTGGCGTGTGTCTGAGATGCTTTCAAAGGGAACGCCCGCAACTTCGTGTGCTCGGTTGCAGTGCCGTCTGTCTGAAGGCTCCTGTCCCCATGAAACGGACGGCACCTGCTCCACAGCAGAGAGACCCTCACAGGCCCCTCTGCCTCCACCCGGTCTCAGGATCACCGTCCACAACCGCGGGTGCCTCTGGCATGGACACACCAGCCCCGGGCGGGAGCTGCCGTGGGCAGGAGCGTCCAGGTGCTCGGTCACCACCTCCCCCACCGCCCCGAGCTGTAGCTACATAGCCCGAGGCCCACTGACCGGCGGCCCCTGCAGCTGTGCTCTGGGACTGCCCATGACGGGCTGAGCAGCAGGGAGGCGGCAGCAGAGTGTGAGTCGGACACGACCATCCCTGCAGAGATCAGGTGAGGACTGGGAGATGGGAAACTCAGGACCCAGAATGCAGACGGTCATCCTCAGGGAAATGCCTGAGAAGACCAGGGGGGCATTTCCTACTGGGCTTGGGTCTCCCTCATACTCGTTCACCCCTGAGTTACATCCATTCATTTATTTACTCTTTTTTCATAGTTGCTTAGTCCCTCTCCGTCCATTCTTTTCTTTTTCATAGATATTTATTTATTTATTTATTTATTTATTTATTTATTTATTTATTTTAACATATGTAAACGTATTAACCAAATACTTCCAGCTACTGGGTATTTTGCTAACCTCCTATCTCCAGAAGACCTTGAAGCCCTGCAGGTGCAGGAGTTGAAAGGTGAGAGGGTTGTCAACGTGGCAGATACGTTCCCTCCCCACAATCTCTTCAGCCGGACTGGGGTCTGTGGGCTCCATGCACTTACCGGCAATCACATGAGGTCACCACTAACGAACGGGTTTCCAGAAACTCGTTCTACCCAGCAAGTAATACAGGTCTTACCAAACCCATCCACAGATGTCACCAAACAAATAGCAACCGACACACAAACAAATCTTAGATGGACCTCTCCAACCAGGATCTAGTCTCAAGCATTACCACTTTGCTGCTTTTAATGCCCTGCTTTCAAACTACAATTATGAAGCAGTCAGAGAATCGTGACTATATCATCCATGCGTAGAGTGAGAAACATTCAATAGAAGCTGTGCCTGAGGAGCCAGATACTGGGCATGCTAGATGAAGAATTTGCAACACTTATTTAAAACTTGTTCAGAAAGGTAGAGGAGCCCACCTCTAAGAAAACAGAGGAAAGCATGGATGATATTTTGTCAAACATATACAGAGAGAAAACATTCCAAGAGAATCAACTAGAAGTTCTGAAGCTGAGACGTACAATCACTGAAATAAACAATTCACACGGTAAAGAGTATACACAGCTGACCCGATGAAGAAAGAACCAATGAACACAGGGATAGGTAATTGGGATTTTTCAGTCTAAATAAGGAAAACAGGTCAGTCTGCCCCCTGGGTGGGGGCAGCTCCAAGGACACACATTCAGAATGAATGTTTGAAAAGAGAACATCGGAATTCTTCCCAAATTGGGTGAAAAGCCCACATGAATGCACATACACGAGAAACACACCAACTCCCAGGGTCGCCCCCGCAGACACACACAGACGCGCATCAGAACAAACCGTCACAGCTCAGACAAAGGAACTGCACAGCCTGTGAAAGGTGGCTTCCAACAGTGGCTGCCATTTGCTGCCACGAGGACTTAAGATTAGCGTCTGTCTTGTCTCACGCGGATCGGTATTCGCACGTCCCCAAAGCGGTGCTGTCCAGGGCCTTCCCCGGTTCGCAGGTTCGCCGTTGACTGGTGTCACCCACGTTGCCTGGACTCGTGGTGAATTGTGTGTTTCCAGGGATTGTCCATTTCACCCAGATTCCCAGCCTGTTCATGCTCATCTGTTCTCAGCGTGCACTGACAGCCCTTTCATGAAAAAAGTTTGCTTATGACGACCCTGCTCTCACTTCCACTTTTAGTAAGTTGAGTCTTCTCTCTTTTCTCAGTCAATCTAATTAAAGCGTTGTCAGTTTTTTTAATCTATTCAGAAAGCCGGCTTTTGGGTTTCTTTTTTGCCTTGTTTTTCTATTCTTGATTTTCATTCTATCATACTCATTTTTATTATTTCCTTTCTTCTCCTAGTGGTATTTTTAGTTTGCTTTTTTAAGTTTCTTTGGGTAACATTGATGTATTGACTTGATACTTCTTTTTTATACAGACGTTTACAACAATACGTTTCCCTCTGGGAACTGCGTCCCCTGTACCCTGTGTGTTAATATGCTGTTTCCATCTTCATTCAGCTCTCTCTTTTCTGATTTCTCTGTGGTTTCTTCTTTGATCCATTGACTTATTCAGGAGTGTGTTGTTTGATTTAAATATATTTGTGACACACCCTGGCGGAGCAGTGGTGGTCCTGCCAACCCTGTGTGGGCGCGGTCCGCATACACGCTGTTTTAAACAGGACAGGACTTTCTGTTCACATTTCCCAAGCAGCCTGTCATTTTAATAAATATGCCAATTTTGTCCTATTTTTAACAAATCAGGCTCATCTTTAATGTGGGGTAAAAGGGGCTGTTGAGTTACCCAGGACCCAATCTGTTGAGGGGGCCAAAACCAGCTGCCCCTTTTGCCCCACATTGAAGATGGCCCTTGCTGGCACTGCCAGCAATAGCTGGAGGCTCTGCTGCTGTTCCTGCCTCCTGTGAGGAAACAGGAGCCACAGTAAAGGGATTCCTCCCACCCCAGGCCCACACGTTTCTTCAAAGGGAACAGAGCACCACAGTGTGGTTGAGCTGCATGTAAGTACTATGGCACCATGAGGATTATCTCTGGCTCTAGGGTTATCTCTGGCACTGGGTGGTTATCTCTGGCACCATGAGGGTTAATCTGGCACTGTGGGGTTATCTCTGGCACCGCGAGGGTTCTCGCTGGCACTAGGGGCTATCTCTGGCACCGCGGGGGTTCTCTCTGGCACCATGAGGGTTCTCTCTGGCACTAGGGGTCATCTCTGGCACTAGGGGCCATCTCTGGCACTAGGGGCTAGTCTCTGGCGCCGCGGGGGCTATCTCTGGCACTGGGGTTATTGGGCATTTCTGGACCTGGGCTGGTTAAAGCTGCATGTATTTTAGGCAGGACATTTAAAGCGGGGCTTATGGGGCACTGACTTTGGCTTTTACCTAAGGTGCCAAAATTCCCTGCACCGGCCCTGTCCACTGTGAAAGGTCCTGCCGGAACACACGTCGTTACTTTGAGATCACTGATCACATCACGCAGCACTGACTTGTTGGCCTGTCTGCTCTGCTCCTGCTAGGATGGCTCCTCCTGCTCCCGCCCGCAGTCTCCAGCATATCGCCCCCTCCTGCTTTTCCCATCCCCATGTCCCGTTTTTGTCTCAAGGACACATGGTCAGCCTGCCCATGAGGCCGTGAAAGCTGTGCTGCTCACATGGTGAGGTTTTGGGGGACACAGGGTGGCTCAAAGCAGTCCCACGGGACCTGGGCAAAGAAAAGTACTTGAAATTTTTGTGGTGGCTTAGAGATGGCAGCTGAGTGACTAGTCCTGTGTGGTTTGACCTGCCCACGGCACCCACGGAGGGAGCACCCCGTCGTCAGCTGGTCTTGATGTGGGGCTGAGAGGAGAGATGGCATGAGGCTTAAAGTTGTCAAACAGGAGAAAACAAGATGAGAGGCCATCGCGAGTGACGCTGATATGGAAATGCTGGCTGAGACGGCCTTGTGTCACTCAGCTGAACTTACCTGGGAGCTAACCCCGACAAAGTCTAAGAAGCATGCAGCCTGAGGCTGGGAAAAGGGGTGAAAGTCATTGACACCTCGTCTGTGAGCCCTGGCGTGTGTTCTGGGAAGTGAAATAAATGCCTTTCTGCACCGAGGACGTCCGGAGCATGAAAGCAAACAGGAGTGTCTGCGTGAGGCCTTGTGTCTGTGTGGGGACATGGGGACTTCGTGGGGACTTGGTTCATCGCCAGGAGCTCTGAGCAGCAAGAGGGCCCCGGCTTTGGTCACTCGCACATAAACCTGTAACGTGGCCATGCGGGGCTTGTTTCTGACAGAGCGTCCATTGCCAGGGTGCTGGCCTGCCTGCCGTGGGCCACTTCCAGCAAGGGGCATCCTGACCTGGGCCCCAGCCTCAGCTTCTCCCTGCATGCCCCGCCCCGCATGAGGGAGGGTGGCCATCCTGCCTGAAGAACGCACTCGCTCCCATTGCTGCTTCTGTGTCCGTCCTTGCTCATGACTGACCTCTTATCTCTCTAAAACATTCTCCACCGAAGCCAGTGTTGGCTGCTGTCCATGGCGGCGGATATTCCCATGACCACGGCAGTGCTCTCTCCATCTCTCTCTCGCTCTCCCTGGGAAGGTGCAGACAGGAATGAAGGTGATCGGGCAGGCAGGATGGGAGAGGAGGAAGAAGCACTTGTTTTACTGAGTTGCACATCTTGGTTTGGTCCCCTGGGCCTTGGGTCTTGGACCAGGGGACGTGGGACATACGTGGACTGCACCAGCCCTAGACCTGCAGGGGCGCCGGCATTTTTCTCTTGGTTTCATCCACCACTCTTGTCTTTTGATTGGAGATTTTGTTCATTGATATTTAATGTATTATTGGTGAGGTGCATGTATGTCTTTATGTAGTTGTTTGTTCTTATGTCTCATTTTCTGCTTTCTCTGTTCCTCGATAAATACACTTTGTCTGAAAACCCTGCCGGAGTCAGGGTGGGCACGGTCCCCGTCATCCCAAGGCCTGGGCTTGGGTCCCTGGACCAGCAGGAACTATCAAGATGAACAAATGAATAAAACAAATAAAGCACCTGCTCCTCTCTCTTCCTGCTGCCTCTGCTCACCTTCATTCCTGCTGCATCTGTCCTTAAAGAAAAAGAGCTCCTTGCAGGATTTGTGTGGGCCAGTGCTCTAGCCTATAATTCTTCCCAGTTTTGTTTACCCGGGGAGGTCTGGATTCTCCGTTGTCAGAGGCCAGCTTTGCTGGGTGTAGGACTCGTGGTCGACAGACTTTTTCTTGAAACGCTCGGGATGGACTGTGCCTCTGATCTGCACAGTCTCCAAAGAGAAATCGGCTGTGGCCTGTGGAGAACGCGCCTTCCTCTGTGAGCCCTGCGCTTCACTTTTATTTCGGGACTTTGCACAGCTCTGCGCGGGCTGGACCCTTGCGTGGAGCCTTGTTGGAGCTGTAGAAACGCTTTGGTGTTAAACCTCAACACTTTCATCAGCTTTGCAAAGTCTTTAGCCTTTGTCTCTTCAAATATTGTTTATCTCTCTTCCCCTTTCGGGATGCCCACTGTGAGTGTGTCCACACGCCTCATAGAAGGCTGCCGAGATCAATAAGGAGGAAGCTCGGTGTAGATAATCAATGCCTGGCAGAGGGGGACAATAACCCAGGTGTCCGGAAAGCTAGGCACCTGCCCCCACAGGGAAAACCTTGGTGGGAGGTTTTTGTTCCCCACTAAGGCTCAGGAAGAAGCCTGGGGCTGGGCAGTTAAGTAAGACCTTTTAAATGTGAAATCACTCTGTAACCAGTGGTTGTGAGAATGGCTGGTTTACTTTTTGTGTTTTTTCAGTGACTAACTTCCTTGCACAATGACAATGTGGCAATTTGAGGTGACGGTTCCCCAATAGTTCATCCCCTGTCCCCACTTCCTTTCTGCTTTGGCCTTTTTCTTTCTCTCTATTTGTCAATCTTTCGCAGCCCCTCCCCTCAAGTTCAGTCCCTGACAGAAGGAGATGCTGGATTTTATTCACTGAGTTTTTCTCTGCTCCAGACTGGGAGGCTCGCAGCTCATGGTCACGCTCACCCAGGCTTTCTCTGCTATTTCCAATATGCTGCTAAGCTCCTCCATAAGAGCTTCAACGTTGATGTGTTTTCCACTCTAGAATGTCTATTTGGTTCTTATGGTGATGCCTTCTAGCTATTTATTGACATTTCCATTGGGCGACCCACCACGGTCACACTTCGTTTTCCGTGGTTGTTGTCAGACCTCTGAGCATATTTAAAGGCACTTATTTAGGGTCCCCTCTTACGAGTACATTGTCGGGGCTTCCTCAGATGCTGTCGTTTCCCACTCCTCCTGCGCGCCAGCCCCCGTTCCTTCTTCATCCAACGCCTAGACATTATTTCCTTGAGAAACCAGCTTCAGAGGTGACACGATGTGGCAGCTGCGGGGAGACTGGCCTCCTCCCCGGGACTGTCCCCCTCTGTTCCTGCTGCGGCCGCGCGGTGATGACTGTGCACTCCGGCCTGTGTGGCCACAACGCGCTCACGAAATCCCCGGGGCCTGATGTTCGCTGCAGAGATTTCTCAAACTCTGGAAGCAACAGCGGCCCAAGTCTTTGGCAAGAGGCTGCGAAGCCTGTGGGGCCACTGGCAGCAGCAGCCTCGGGGCAGGACACGCAGAAGAAAGCGAGCGTACGTGCAGTGAGAGAGCCGGACCCCTGAAGTAAGTGTCCGGGCCCCGTCCCTCGCCGCACCCCCACAGCTGCCCCCGAGCACCCCAACTGGCCAGCAGGGCGCCGAGGGCGCCTGGCTGGTCTCTCGTGTCCCCACTAGTGACGGCCACAGACACTTCTAAACTCAGGAGCGGAGAGCGACTCACCCGTGAGCCCGGGTGACTGAAACGCCCCCAACTGGCCCCCTGCGTCCGGGCCTCATGGCCGCAGCTGGGGAGCAGCCCATGGGAAGCCCAAGGGCCCGGGCCGAGTTCTGGGCTGGGCAGCAGCCGGTGTGAGCCACCGGAGAGACAAGCGCTCATCCTGTCCCTTCCTACTTGCCGTCCTTCCTGCCAGGCTCCTTTCTCCCAAAAACAAGCAATGAGAAACAAGAAACTGGCCTGCAGCCTGGCGCGGCCGGCCCCGGTCCTCGGTCCCTGCTGCCCTCTGTGTGGGGCTGCTTTCCGATGACCTCGGGGCAGCTCCTGATGTTGGGAAGAGAGGCAGGGACTCAGACCAGGGGCCTTGGGACTCGCCGCAGAAGGGGACTCCACCAGGCATCACCCCTGTGCGGGGAGGGTGGCCCCGGCATCGGGGCCTCTTCTGGACTGCCGCCCCGCCTGGGGACATCTTGGAGACGCCGGCCGCTCCAGCAAGCAGGCCGGAGCCCCCGTGTGCGGCCGTCTACAGTCCAACTGGGCACCGGAGGCCGTGCTGAGTCCGTACCGCGCGTGTGCCACGCGGAGCTGAGTGGACACAGGTCGACCTGGAAGGAAGCCCAACCAGGTGACACCTGAAGGGAACACGCAGAGGCCGAAACCCTGGCAAAGGAGGTGAAGGGGGACAGACTTACCCCAAATCCCCGGGAGAAAATTTGCATTTCTTCTTTGACTCTTAAATTTACAAACCTAATCAGAATATGGAACAGAACTCCTTTGGGAGATCACCCAGCCCACGGGGGGACGGGACCAAGGCTCCCAAGCCCAGTGCGGCCAGAGCAAGGCGACTGCGTCGGTCACGTCTTTTGCTTGCGGGCCTGACCACGGGGCGTCCCCAAGAATATGGAGAAAGGATTTTACATGGTTGACCAACTGGATCAGATGGAAGTGTTCAGTTCATGTATTTTCTCTGCAACGGGGGCGAAGTGTTCTTAATTACTGGTCAGCTCCTAATCAGGCGGCCCCAGCCAGCCTGGGCGTCGGGGTGTGTGGGGGGCCGAGGGAGCCGCGGGAGCTGGGGGCCGGGACCCCAGGCTGCCAGGTGAAGGGGCTGCTGAAGGACGCCAGCCGGGCCAGCCTCACCCCAGGCACACACGGGCGCACGGACAGCCGACGTGGACGGAGGACTGGTCTCAGCGCGGAGGCCCGGCTGCGGGGAGGACCACTCACCCTGAGAGGGGTCACGGGCCCGAAGGCCAGGGGCTCCCTGCCGACCAGAGTCGCCCGACAGCACCTGTGTGAAGGGACAGGGGAGGGCCGGGGCGGGTGGACACCACGCTGGCCTGGGTTCCAGGCTGCCCGGGCCCCTCGGCCTCCCCCAGCAAAGGCCCCTCTCTGGGCAGGAGCCCTTGGCCCCGCAGGGACCGGAGGACTGAGGCCCCTTGGGGGCGGGCAGCACAGCTGCCGGCCCCCCTGACTGGAGACCCGCCCCGGGTGGAGAGGACCCTCGTCACACAGGAGGGGGCGGGGGTCCCCGGGGAGCAGAGTCTGCCTGAGCCGGGGGCCAGTGAGGCTCCGAGGGCAGCGGGCTCTGGTGGGGGGCGGGCAGGGGAGGGGGAGACCAGCCCCCCAGGCCTAAACGCAGAGGAGGGTACGCAGCCGGGCCTGCGTGTGGGGGACCTGCCCTCCCGGCCAGTGAAA
>RJWH01009008.1:0-25861 GCA_004363575.1 Solenodon paradoxus | reverse complement strand
CTCTTTCTTCTTACTGGATTCTTTCTGCATTACCATCCTCTATATCACTAATGTTTTGCTTTATTTGGATTATTCTGTTTTCATAGCTTTCTATATTATTCTTATTTTCATTAATTATTTCCTTTAAATCCTGTATCTGTTAGTTTTTTCTGTAGAACTTCAATTTCTGCCTTTTGTCACTTTACTATGTGCTTGAGATCCTTTGTTTTGTTTATCTGAATTTTTTTTAAATCTGGATTTCTTTATGATTGTAGCCTTGAATTTTTAACTGTCTTCTATGTCTTCAAAGTTAATGTTTGTTGAGCTGTCATTTTGTTGTGATTCCATTTCTTGAGGTTTCAAGGTGTCTTGTGATTTTCCCCCCATGATATGTGTTCCTGTTGATCAACTTTTAGATTTATTTTGTTTTCTGTCAGAGGCCATTTGTTTTGTTTTATATTTTTGAAACTTATAGGCATCCATAGTGTTTTTTGCTGTGTCAGGAAGTGAAGATGACTTCTGATTTGGGGCAAGGTGTGGTGTGGTGTGTTTGTCTGGGGACACGTAGTTTTTGCAACCTGTTGTGGGGAGGGAGACTTGTTTTGCTGATAAATTGTGACTGGCTGGGGCTAGGCGCCTTTACCTTGCTAACTGTGGTTGGTTCCCTTGTCTTCACCAAACCATCAGGACCAAGTCCTTTCCACAGGTTGCTTCTCCAGGGTCTCAGTCACTGGATCCCGAATCCCAAGGGCCCAAGTCCCAGGGTGCATGGTGGGAGGAGCACAGCAACTCTATGCTCCTGTTCTTTATGACCCCAACTTCTTCCTTCTTGACTGTTTCTAGCCAAGAGTTTGTGCTGGCAGCAACCACAGAACCCCCTACCCGACTCAGCTTGACCTATGCTTGCTGCTCCTGGCTCTGTATTCATGCTGCTAGAGGTTAGGTGAGGCTACCTCTGCAGTATCCAAAGGAGAGATGCAAGGCAGTGATGGTGATCACTGCCACTGCTTCCTTATGCACTGAGACAACCTTCTGAACTCTCTGAAAATGCTGCACCACACACCAGAACAGCTCCAGTAGTAGGCAGGTTATATCTGCAGGTTTCCTGCACAGAGAACAAAGACCTCACTTTTACCACCAAATTTGCCATTACTGCTGATCTCATCTTCACTGCTGAACTCCTTTATTGGTGAACTTGCCTTTACTGCCAAAGTCTCCTCTCAATATCTGAACCTCTCCCACTCACTTGCAAGTGGGCCTGCTGCTTGACTTCTTCTGTTCTCCAAGTTCCCCTGGCCAGCCACCAAAGTCTCCTGCATTTCTTTGATATTTTGCCTCACAGTATTTGGAGTGATTTTTCTGGGATGTTTGTGTATCTCTTTCAGTTTTTAACAATTATTAATTCTTTATGGCATTAAGTGATATAATATTCCATAGTTTAGGTTTTTGAATGGGTGTCTTATCTATTTTTGATGTCATAATAGCTTAAAGTCATATAAAATCCTGTTTTCTTCCATTCTGAGGCTGATTTAACAACTGATATCTTTTATTTACCTTTGTTTTGCCAGCAAGTAGCACAGTGGCTTTATTTTTGTGTATTTATGGTTTTGATACTTGCAGGATTCTGTAGTAAAGTCAGTTTTTGAGTCAGCAAAGTGGAGGAAATGGGTAAGGGAACAGCAGCTGCTTTTACAGGGGGGCCTAGTTTACATGAGTGACTAGAGATAACTCTCATATTGGGATATCAGATCTGAGATTTTGTATTCTACCCACTGTTGGTGTAATTCAGGTATGATTATAGATTCTAAGGATGTGCAAGGGAATAGACTATAGAGCTCTCTCTCTCTATTGTCTTCCCTGTAAGTATCTCAGTAAATATAGAACAACCCATATCTACCACTATGAGCGTCACCTGAGCTAAGAGTGTGTGCTGCTACACACTTTTTCCCTCTCCAGTGCCCAGGCCTTCACGTCTCCACCCATATTCTATCATACCGATGAATAGATCTCTTCAGCACTTATCCGATGCAGTCTTTGTTCACATTTGAGGGATAGAGTTCGCTCCCGTATTTCCACCATGGTATTGGATTCCCCCATGATGTCTGTTTAGAAAAAAATGTCTATTATTTTTCTCAGGTGTAAATCAGAGCATGCCTTCTGCTGACAATTTTGTCTTCTTTCAAGCACCATTTCATGTACACATTGTCTATTTGCATACTTATTTGAATAAATTTCTGTTCACATTCTTTACCATTTTTAAAAGTTTGGGTTATTGTAACCATTTTCATCATCGTCATCATTTTTTTTCTATTACGTTGTTGGAGTCTCTGATATGTATTAGATAATAGCTCATTTTGTGTCTGATTTGCAACTTCTTTTTTAAATTCCATAGGTTGCATTTTTTCAAAATTATTTATATATATGGTGTCTTAAAGTTTACAACATTTAAAAACAGGCAAAATTGAACAATATGGTGAATATATAGATAGCCATTATATTATTGTTATATGTGTATGTTATATGTTACATACTATATCTTTGTTTTAATTTACATAACTATATGCTTTTTAGGATATTGAATTTATATCTCAATCTTTGTGCCTTTCATACCACACACATCATCAGAGTTCTAATTTCCTTTACCACTCTTATTTTTTTGTTTTGAATTTTTCAGGCCAAGAAATGAACATAATTTATCACATTGAATTATACTGATTTCAAAAGACACTCAGAAAAGTACAATATATTGGATATTTCTAAAACAAACTTTAAAATGAATATATTAGAATATATATAATTTAATAATGAAAGCTTGATTTACAATTCTTTAATGTAGAAAAGTCAAATATTGGAATTATTGAGAAGCATAAGGTAACTAAAAAACACCTCAGCATTATGAAAGAAAAATTCAAAAATTTTGGATAACATCTTTCCAAACAAAATAATATCAATGGCAATAAAACTGAACAGGATAAAATATTAAGCACCCAGGGTTTTACCATAAAAGATAAATTTGAACCTTGGCTCTGACACTTGCATTTTATATAACCTCAAGCTAATTTCTTAACTTCAGTTTTCTCATCCATAAAATAGGCATAATAAAATCTGCATCATAGACTTATGTTAAATAAGATAATATATTCCAAGTTATTGCATGGACCCCACAGAACAGTCACAAGCAAAGAAATTGAAGAGCTAATCAAGTCTCTCCAGAAAAAAAGGCCCAGAACCAAAAGGCTTTTCCAATTCATTCCACCAAATCTTCAGACAAGAATTAGTGCCTATCTACTCAAACTCTTTCAAAATGTTGAAGAACATGGAACACTCCCAAACACTCTCCATGAGGCCAATGTCACACTGATACCAAAAAAAGCTGACAAATATATCACCAAGAAAGAAAATTACAGACCAATATCTCTAATGAACATAGATGAATAGATAAAATAGACCTGTTTTTGTAAGTGGGGTTTCTTTACACGTTATATAGCATCCTTTTAGTAGTAACTTTTAGAATTTTTTTGTAGAACTCGTTTTGTGTTTATAAATTCCTTTAACTTTTACTTATTTGGAAAGCTTTTTTCCATAACTTCAGTTCTGTGTGATTATCTTATAATATCCTAGATTCCAAATGTTTTTCTTTCAACCTTTTTAATATATCACACCATACCCATGGCCTGTTGAGTTTCAGTTGAGAAATCTGCTGACAATCATAATGAAGACATCTTTGTGATTAATTTTTCTCTGGCTGCTTTTGAGACTCATTATCTTGTATTTTTGACATGTTGATGACATGTCATCTAGGTGAAGGTCTGTTTTGGATTCTTTTATTAGGGACTCGCTGAGCTTCCTGGGTTTGGAGGCTTGCTTCATTCTTGAGGTTGGGGGAATTTTCAGCTTTTATTTTTTAAAATATAATTTCTCCCTCCTTTTCTCTCTCTACTCTTGGGATTGCTATAATGCTAATGCTATTTCTTTTGATGTTATCCCAGAGGTCTCAAATGCTATCTTCATTTCTTTGCATTCTTTTTTTCTCTTTGCTGGTCTGTCTGAGTGCATTCCTCTGCCCTATCTTCTAGCTCATTGATTCTGTTGAGGGTTGATCCATCCTGTTTTGAGTTCCTCTATTGAATTCTTTAGGTTGGCTATTGCGTTCTTTATTTGACATCTGTTTTGAGCAGCTTCATTTGTTCTCTCTTTTTTGTTGTTCTTGTTTTCTCGATTTCCATGACTATGTTTATCACTGTTGACCTAAATTCATTCTCAGATAGTTTGCAAACATCCATTGTATTCAGATTTTGGGGATTTTTGATTGCATCTATCATTTCACATATATTTGTTTCTTTGTTCTGTTTAGAGTTCTGTTTATGTTCCTGTGGATTAGGTTTTCTTGCATTGATGGCCTTGTGTAGGGTATTGACTTGCGTTGAATAAGCCTGAATCTTGGTTTGGAGACTGGGATTTCTTGAGTTTTATGGTGTCACCACTGGTTGGATTTGTTGAAGTTCTTTTTGGAGCCTTCTGTTTCTGCCTGAAAGTTCAGTTTATGGGGTTGGAGTTTGTGTGGTGGATGTAGAGTCTTCCCTTAGCATCCCAGTTCGCAACCACAATGACCACCTTGCTGTTGACAGACAATTCGCAATCAAGCTGCAGTTTCACCTGTACCCACGAGGTGGCCCTAGTGGGTAGAATTGAGATTTTCCCTCTAGGAGACTCTTCTTCCTTTAAACCTGAGAGTGGGATTTCCGGTGGGTGGGTCCTTTGGCTCTGGGGCAATATGGAGGCAGAGGATGGGGGTGGACCATTCCCCTAGCTTCATTTCTTTTATGGTGGCACCTGGCATAGTTGTCTTGCCAAGCCTCCCATTCAA
Organism: Solenodon paradoxus; assembly: GCA_004363575.1. Classification (NCBI taxonomy): domain Eukaryota; kingdom Metazoa; phylum Chordata; class Mammalia; order Eulipotyphla; family Solenodontidae; genus Solenodon; species Solenodon paradoxus. The sequence goes on along the minus strand of RJWH01009008.1, from coordinate 21,015 downwards.
ACCACCAGGGAACTGGTGCCTCTTCTGCCCTGCACCAAGATTCTTTTCCTTGGTTCTGCATCCCAGTCCCACTGGGCCGGATCTCCACTGCTTTCACGATTCCTGGGGAGGCCAGTTCTTTCCATAGTTTTGCCCCCTACACCAAGGTTGAAATCCTGAGACTGAGTCTGTGGTGTATTCAGAACCCAGGTGTTTTTGCCTATCCTTTATTGCCGTGATTGATAACGTGTCTCTCCAGTCTCTCTGCCTGCTTTTCCTGAGTATTTGTTTCTGGAAAATAGGTGAATTCCTATTTGCTGTTTGGGGAGGATGTGAGTCTTACTCCTACTGGGTCACCATCTTGACCTTATAGGTTGCCTTTTTACTCTGTGAATGCCATCTTTACCATGCAGAAGTTCTGTGGTTTTTAGTCCATCCTTCTTATTTTTACTGCTATTACTGTGCCTTTGTAGTCATATGCAAATAGTTATTGATTAAGCCAGTGTAATGATTTGTCCATTAGTTTTCCTCTAGGAAATTTGCAGTTTAAGGTCTTACACTTAAATTTATGCTTTTTAATAGATTATTGTGTTTGGAATTAGATATGGATATGATTTCATAATTTTATATGTGTATCTATTTTCCCCAGCACCTTTTTAAAAATATTATCCTTTTCCCTTTGTGTATTATTGGATCCTTTGTAGAAAATCAGATGATCAGTTGACTGACTCTCTCTCTCTCTCTCTCGCCCTCCTGGGAATTCCATTATGTTCCGTTTGTCTATGTATTTGCTTTTATGGTAGTGTCATGCTGTTTTATTTTTTCTTTAATGTATTTTGACATCAAAAAGAGTGATACATTTAGAAATGTTCTCCTTTCTGAAGACTTATTTTACTGTTTGGGTAATTTTTTGCTTCCATGTGAAGGTGAGGACTTTTATAATATTTTTGTGAATACTGATTTGGGTTTTTGATAGGGATTACATTGCATCTCTAAGTTACTTTGGGTTATACTGCCATTTTAACAATGTTAGATCTTATCTACCCATGAACATATTATGTAGTTTCATTTATATGTTTCTTCTATACTTTCATTAACATTTTGTAGCTTAGAGTATACAGGTTTTTTTCACTATCTTGGTGATGAGTGTGCAATCCTACTCTATTTTTCTAAGAGTTTTCATCTGGAAAGGGTGCTAAATTTTGACAAATGTTTTAATTTTTCTGTATATATTGGCATAACATAATTTTCATCTTTCATTATGTTAATATAATGTATCACATCAGTTGATTTGCAGATAATAAACAACCCCGCATTCTGGAGATTAATCTCACTTAGTCATGTCATATGATTCTTTTAATACATTGTAAATTCGATATTCTTATATTTTGTTAAGAATATTTTTATCTGTATACATCAGGGATGATAGCCTGTCGTTTACTTTTCTTGCATTGTCTTTCTCTTTGTTGTCAGAGTAATGTGACTTTAAAATCATGTTTTCAGTGATCACTAATCTTCAGTTTTTGCAAGAGTTTAACAAGAATATACATGTATGCATATATACATATATATATGAAAATTTTATTTAAAGGTGCTGTGGAATTCACCAGTGAAGCCATATTGTTAAAGGCTTTCTTTGTTGGGAAATTTTCATTTTTGATTTTACCTACCATTTTAATTTTGACGTGACTGCTACTGTAAAACTAATCAGTACATATATCACCTTAAATAATTAACTTTCTTTTCAAGAGATTAGAAACAAATTATTCTCTCAGCAAATTTCAAGGATCTGATATAATAATATTAATTTTGGTTAATATAATATACATTATTATATACCTAGAATTTATTCATCTTACAATTGAAATTTTGTGCTCTGAGACTATCTTCTGCCTGTTTTCCCACCCCGTCTTCTAGTAAATGCTTTTTATTACTCATTAGTTCTATGAGAACTTCCTTTAATAATTTTGCATGTAAGTGAGATTATCAAGTATTTGTTTTTCTCTGGGTAACCTAACAGAATAATTTACTTCAGGTTATAGATATTTTATTGATGAAAACTTTATTAGAATATGATAACCTTTTCTTTTGTGATTGATTTTGACTAAAGCTCTTTTTATCTAATATAATTATAGCCACTTTTGCACTGCTGGTTATCATAAGCATGGAATATCTTTTTCCATCCTTTCATACTGTGTTCTTAAAACTAAAGTTAACTTCCATGTGCAACATATTCATAGATTTTTCATTCATTCATCCACTGTTTATTTTGATTGTAGAATTTGATTAATGATAGATAAAAATTGTTACCATTTTATTCAGTTTTGTTTTGTTTTTCCTTTGTTCTTTTACTGCACACTTCTTGTCTTCCTTCTCTGACATCTATAGTGTTGAACTTTATTTTCTTTGACTTTACCTTATATATAGACATTTTGTTGTTAAAATGAGTCCTGTATTAAACATAGTATAATCTATTTAAGGCAATAACAACTTACATTTAATCACACAGAAAATCTCTACACATGTGCTTCTCCCACATTTCATACTATTGATCTCAAACTTTATATATATTATATTGTTTATCTATTAGCTAAGTATTGAAGGTATGTTTATTTTAATATCATTGCTTTACTAGCTTTGATACCAGAAAATGAAATAGATTTTTGCACTGTCATAGTATTAGAATAGTTTGAGTTTGACTATATATTTGATTTTACCAGTGAATTTATTCTTTTTTGAATTTTATAAACAAATATTTTATACTTTTCGTGTTTACTAAAATTACATGCCGTTAATTATCAGTCTTTCATTTCAACTCGAACTAAATTCCATTTGCTCATAAAACATTTATCATGACTTTCTCATCTTTTGCTTATATATGAATATTATTCTCTCTGTATTATATCTGAATGTCAGTTTTGCTGGTTGAGCATTCTACCAGTTGACTGTTTTAAATAAATATGTTAAATACAGTTTTTGGAAATATCATATCATTAATTCTTGTCCTATAAGATTTCTGATTGAGAAGTCCACTAATAACTTTAGGGGGATTTTCTTGCATGCGAGCATAATATTCTTCTTGATTATTTCAAATTTCTGTTTCGGTGTTCGACATTAAATATTTCCTTATAATATATCTAAGTAGATGTAATGAGCTGACCATACTTGGGATAATTTGTGTTTTTTGTACCAAGATATTCTCATTTCTCCCAATGTTTTGGAAATTATGACTATTAATTCACTAAATATGAGTTCCGCCTCTTTTACTCTCTTCCTTTGCCTCTTCCATAAATGAATATTCATTTCTTGAGAATGTTTATCTTATAATTTATGTATGCTTTTTAACTTATTATTTTTCTGCTTTTTTCTCTAACTGGATAATTTCAAATGTCCTGTTTTTTAGTTGACTGTTTTCTTTTATGTGATCAAGTTTTCTTTTGAAGCTGTATATTGAATTTTATCACTGTTTATTTATTCTTCACTTTCACGATTGTTTTGTTCTTTCGATGGTTTCTATTTATTCATTAAAATATCTGTTTATTATTTTCCTGGTTTCATTTAGTTATCCATCTAAATTCTATTTTATTCCATTGAGTTTTAAAACTCATTATGTTAAATTTCTTCAAGTAATCTCCATTAGATTAAATCTCCATTAGATCTCCATTTCTTCGTTGCCACTTATTGAAGCTTTATTATTTTTATTTGATGATTGTTCAGTTCTTCAGTAGGGTCCTTTAAAGTGGGTCTGCTATCATGTGCACAAATGTGGTCCCTGGACAAGTAGAACCTGACCCTCACTACAGCTGGGAGGACTGAACCTGTTACAAGGACATTTCAGAATATATATTCAGATGTTTAGTGAGTTTACCTCCAGTGACTCCTGCGTCATTGCTATGTGGGGTTGGAGATGAGTCACAAATTTCTTCAGTGTCTACTCCCTGGACCCCAGACTCAATTCTGCTCTGTCCCAGCAGGAAGTAGCCAGATGAAAAATTACCTCATTCCTGAAATAATCCAGAGTTCCTAATCTCTTGAGGGAGGAATTTTGCTAGCTAGTCAAGAGCACTGAGTAGATGCTGATGGACTGTCCTAATGACTACCTAGTGACCTAATGGAGGAGAAGTAGTTATCTCCTCCCCACAAGGACCTGGAGGATTGTCAAGGGACTTCCAAAGGACTTGAGAACTTCTCAAATTCCAGAGAATTTCAGACCATTGGAGATTGAATTAGAGTAACCTTGGGTAGCTAATAGGGACAATTAGCATAAAATTAACATTTCAGTTTTGGGTTTCACTTAGGTACTCATGGGTAAAAATATGTGCTTTATGAACCAGGTTATATAACTTTACCTGTCAATCACCCTGAGGGACAGGAGTAAAATCAGCCTACAGGAGAGGATCCAAGAAAGGCGCAGAAGAAAATGATTAGAGCTGCTTCTCACTCTGGGTACAGACTGCTCTAATCCATGAGAATATACTTTATTTATTTCAGTAAACTCACTTTACTGCACTTCTCAGTCTCATCTGAAATATTTTGCCAAAAGGACAAAGAGCTTAGGAGCTTAGGGAATGACAAACCCGGTAACATATCTAGATACCCTGATGTAATATATATGAGTATATATATATATATATATATATATATATATATATATATATATATATATATAAATTGTTTTGTCTTTCCGATTAACTGTATTTATAGAAAGATTTCACTGTCTTATTATATTTTAATTATAGACTTATTTACCTTATATAAATATAGCCATCCTTCATCTTTTTTGGTGACTACTTGTGTACATTTGCATGGAATATATTTTCTATTCCTACAATTTCAGCCTAAAATTGATATTTTGTAGAAATCATTTGGCTTGATACTGTGAATTTGTGTTTCATTGTTTTTGTCTAAATCCATTTGGTGACTGCTTTAATTGGGTATCATAATAATTTAGTTTTAAAGTTATTAGTAGGTATAGACATACTATTATAACATTAATTGATTTTGTCAGCCTGGTAGTTCTTTTATCCCTCTTCTCCTGTTATGATTTTTTGATTTTTGATTCATTTGTTTTTTCTTGTCTGTATTATGTATGTTCCCATGCATACTTGTGACTCATCTCCAACCCCACATAGCTATGGCGCAGGAATCCTTGAAGGCAAGCTCACTAAACTTGATCTGAATATATATTCTGAAATGTCCTTGTAACTGGGATTCAGTCCTTCCAGCTGTAGTGAGTGAGAGGTCCTACCTGCCCAGGGACCACATTTGTCTGTGCACCTGATAACAGACCCACTTGGAAGGACCCTACTGAGCAATTGAACAAAAATCATCAAATAAAAAGTAAGTTCCTATATCTGACTTTTGCTTTTTGAAATATAAGACCTTACTTAAGCTTTGATTACTCAAGCATCCATATAAAAATGCATCGGTTTCAATGAGTGGTAATACTGGCCTGCCACATAAATAGGCTCGCACCCCTCTCTGAGGCTCTGTTGTTTCAGATTGGTCGATTTAAATAACCGGTCAGTTGGGACTGAGTTTATTTCCTTTGTTTTGCCTCTCATCCTATACTTTATATTTTCCACGGGTGTATTTCAAATTTTCAAACAAAGAACGAGTCTGTTAAGCTACCAAACTCCACCCTCGGCCTCAATAAAAGCAGGAATCTAGGCCCATATTTTCTATCTCCTCTCCTCCCCTCCTTTCACCTCTTTTTCTTCCCTTGTCTCTATTCCACCTACCGTATCTCCTTTCTTCTCTCTTTCTCTCTCTTCTCTCCACCTCTCTCTCTCTCCCTAACCCCCTATCTCCCCACAACCTCACCTTTGCCCAGGTTTTCTTGGAGGTACCTTCCAGATCTTATAAATGATACATTTCTGTTTTTTAAAAACAGAATGGTTAATGCTGAAGGGTATCTTGCAATTATAAGTGCATTACATGCCAGTGCAGTCATAATATTGGCTTTAAAAGGGATCTTGTTTGCCAGGATCACTCCTGGGAATATGGGAGTAGAGGGGGTGCTGCAGGAGATTAAGAAACACAGAGAGAGTGGTAGAAAGGTGGGGTCAGGAGGCCAAAAGTCTCGCATACTGAAAGCCTTAAATAACCTGCCTTCCACCTATTTTTTTGAAGTCATATGTGGAATGGCCTTGAGCAGCTTATACTAGCAATTTTAATTTTCACATTGGATTTGTTGTTTCAGCCTTTTGTTGTTTTGATACATAATTGTATCTTCTTGTTCTTGGGAGTGAACATTTACAGGAACACTGCCCCACTGGTTTTCCACTGTGACCTTCGCCTGGTTTTCCAGATGAGGTGCTCCTGATGTTCTGCCAACTCCCACTCCATCCTTGCTCTACTTTCTGACCCCAACACATGTCTATAGGAAACTTGCTGATCCCAAAGTGAATGCTCCCATTGACTTTTATCCAGTAGCATCTTTTATGAATATGCTGCAACTGATAAAAATATATTGCATACTTATTTTCTTTGAGGATATCATGAAGCACAATGACTCAGGCACTAAGTGGTCCATGTAAAACCCAAGGACATGCATTTGTGACCTGGGCTGGAGTGAACAACTAAAATAACTAAAATAAATAAGCCAATAAAAGTGGAAAAAGCAAACAATATATCTTATGCTTATAATATTCTGTTTTAATCTGATGACAATGTATCTTCAATCACATAAAAATATTTTTGTTCACACACAAGTTTATTATAAGAGAAATTACAATTTACTTATTTTATATGTATTATTTGACAAATATTATAGCTATTATTGTTGCAAATACTTTGCTATTTTAAGTTTCTATTGGAATAACTCTTAACAAACCACTACTAAAATATAGTTTTCTGAATAGGCAGATACATTTTCCTATACACATAAATTTTATACTTTGAACTGTTTTAATATTGCAGTTTAACATTATTTCATTTCAATGTAGACTTGCTTTAGGAATTATTATAAGGTAGGTCTCATTGTGCCTGTCTTTCTGCTTTTGTTTCATTGGGGAAGTCTTTATAACTCCTGTTTTTCTGAAGGATAGTTTTTCAAGGCATAATATTCTTAGTTAAAAGCTTATTTTCTTTCAGCTTTTTTAATATATCAACCTTCTCCTTCTGATCCATAAGATTTCTTTCAAGATATTTACTAAAAGTCTTGTGAGTACTCTCTTCTACATGAAATATGCTTTGTTTTTGATCTTTGACGAATTATTAGATCTCCATGTAGTCTTTTTAAGCTTATATTATTTGAAGTCTCTTGAGTTTCATGAGTTTGAATGTCCATTTTCCTCTGTTGACATGGGAATTTTTCAGTCATTGTTTCCACATAGAAACTTTTTGCCTCTTTTCTCCTCATGATAATGTTCCCTATATCCCTAAACTTTGTTCTCTTTTATGATAAAAGTATGAATAACAAAGAGTATATTTGCTTCACCTATAAAGCAATGATTTTCAGTATTTTTATACATTGCAAACCAATAATCACAATAATTCTAGTTAACATCTGTCGGTATATATTTACAATATTTTCTTGTGAAGAATTTTAAGCCTTATCTCTTGAAAATTTTAATTATGCAATGAAGTATTTTTTGTATTGATAGTAACCAACTGTACATAATTTCCCAATGACTTATTTAATTTATAATGAAATTTTCAACTCTGAATGCCTTTACCTATTTTATTCATCCCATTTACCACACCCATCATTCACAGATCTGTTTCCTGTATCTAAAGTCTGTATTAAGCCTGTTTTTTATTTTTATTTTATTTTTTATTCAAAATTTACACTTATAGATGAGGTCATACATCTACATCTGTTGGAATTTTTCAGATAGCAAAATTCCTCAAGGTCCATCAACATTGTTGACAATAACATTTTATTTATGGTTGAGCATATAAATATAACATTTTTACTCATTCATAATGTATATTCAGATTTTTTCTTATGATGGCTGTGCAATAAACATGAGCATTTATTTAAATCAATACTTTTAATTTTCTTTGGATAAATATTCAGAAATAAAATTTTCCTTAGTGACTATATTATTTTACTTTCCAGAAAAAGTGCACAACGATTTAATTCTCTTCACATTCCTGCAAAAACTTTTTGTTTAATGCATTTTTATAATAGTCATTCTGCATGGGGCAATGTGACATATCAATGTGGTTTTGATTTGCATTTCCCTGATTAATGATACTGAGTATCTTACCATGTCCCTATTGGCCACCTGCAAGTATTCCTTGGAAGAAATTTTATTCCAAATATCCACCCATTTTTAATTGGATTTTTTGTTATACAGTTTTAAGGTTTCTTTGTTAGCAATCCTTCATCAAATATGATTTTCAAATAGACTATCCTGTTTGGCAATGTTTCACTTTTCATTGTGATAATGGCTTTTCTTGTGTGGAATCTATTTTGTTTGATATAGTTCCATTTTTTAAAAAATTGTTAAATTTACTTTTGGAGTCAGAGGCAACAAGTATTTGCTGATATCAATATTAAGGAGATTATCACCATTGTTTCCTTACAGGAAATTTATATTTTGATGTATTCAAGTCTTTAATCCATTTTTATTTATTTTTTGTATTTTGTAAGGACCTAGTCAGTTTCATGTGGATTTCCAGTTTTACAAGTACTATTTATTGAAAACTGTTCTTTCTCCAATGCATATTCTTAGAGAATCTCTTATAAATGCATTGACCATATATCTATATCTATATCTATATATATGGGTTTACTTCTGTGCTCTCAATACTATTTTTTCATCTATACTTTCATTTTATACTGATTATATTTTTCTTTACTGTAGCTTTATAATATATTTTGAAATTAGTAGGTGTGGGTCACCCTGGTGGAATAGTGGTTTGGTCCAATGCTTCCAGCTGAATGTGTCATCCATATACATCCCAAGGACTTGACCTCATGCCTTGGGACCTGGGGGAACAACCAAGATAAGCCACAAAATAGAATGTTGTTATTGCTCTTCCTGCTTTCCTGCTCACCTTCATTCTTGCATATATCTTACTTTTCAAGAAAAAAATAATTGCAAAAATAAAAATTTAGAAAGTGTTAAGTCACTACTTTGTTTCTTTCTCCTCAAGGTTTCTTTATGTAATTGTTTTTTTTGTGGTCCCATACAAAGTTAAAATTGTTTATACTCCTATTTAAAAAAAGACATTGGAATTTTTATATGCAACACATTGCATCCATAGATAGAGTTGGGAAGCATGGATATTTTAACGATATTAATTTTTCTATACAATTAGAACAGAATATCTCAATTTTTTCTCATCAACATATTAGCATTTTAGTATAGAGGTAATTCACTTCTTTAGATAAATTTATTCATAAGTAGTTTAATCTTTTGGATGCAATTATAAATGTAATTGATATCTTAATTCCTAGTTCTAGTAATTAATTTTCCATATATAGAAATACAATGCTTTTGGCATGTCCTGATGAAATAGTGGTGAGGTCAATCAACTCTGAATGAGCACAGAGGCCACATAACCTTAGGTTCGCATTCCAGGTGTGTGTGTGTGTGGGAACAACCAATGTGAACAACTGAAAATAGAGTGCTTCTTCCTCCTCTTCTCTTTCTGCCTACCTGCCTACTTGTCTTCATTCTTGTCTGCACTTTTCCTTCAAAAAATAGCAACATTTCATGTCTTGTTAATCTTATACATTTAATTATTTCATTACTTCTATTAGTAATTTTAAGTGACTACCTGTCTTCAGTATTATTTATTTTTTCTTTGGATTAATTAAGTCCACTGATAAAGATTTCTCATGTACTCTTAAGTTAGTATTTTGCTTTATCCACCTGAATTCTTGTAATTTTGTCTACATTTTATCTCTTGTTATTCTGAAGTTGTTCATTATGTTATTGATTTTATTTAATAGCTATGACTGTTCTCTGATAATTTGTTAAATATTTACTTTTCTCTATGAGCATCTATTTAGTCCATCCCATCTAATTTATCATTTAAGACAATTGTTTCCTTATTTCTTTTCTATCTAAATGATCTTTCCATTACTGTAAGTCGAATGATAGAGTTCCTTATAAATATTGTGCTACTGCCATTGTCTCCTTTATGCTAATGTTTACTTTATGTATTTTGATGATAGGCACATATATGTTAATAATTGCTAATTCTACCTCCTCTATAGGTCCTTTCATTGTTATATAATGTCATCTATGGCTCTTGTCAACATTTTTGGACAGAAAGATTATTTTCTAATATAAATATAGTGGTTTATAGTTTTGAAATTGCCCAATTTTTGTTATTTTAAAGACAGCTACAGGAGGAATTAATGCAATTATGCAGGCAGACAGGAAGAGGGAGGAGGAAGAAACATTTATTTTATTTTTGTTTAGTTGTCACCTGGTCATTACTCCTGGCTCTGGGTCACAAACCCAGGTCCTTGAGATATCTACTGGTCAGAGAATGCCAATAAACCATCAGGGCACATGAGTCCATTTGTTTTACTATGTATTGAGGTAACTACAATATGCAAAATGCTATGAACCCGTATGTGCAAGTTCCCCATTCCTCAAATATATGACCACCAAATTACCACAAGTTATTCCTTATTGTTCATTAGACCCAGCCTCCACTACATGCCTTACTGGTAACCTCACTTCAGTTGTTTATGTATAAGGATTGGTTTATTTTTAGTCTGTTCCTTTGTTTATATTACACATATGAGTGAGATCATGTTACTTATCTCTCCTTTGATCACATCGTCTTTATCCAGTCTTCCAATGATGGGGGCTGAGATAGTTTCCAATTAACTATTATAAATAATGCTGCAATAAGCACAGAAATACTGATAACTCTGAAAATTAGTATTTTTGCGTGTTTTAGGTAATTACCCAGAAGTGGGATGACAGAAACATATGGGATTTCAATTCCTAATTTGTTGAATTCCTAGTTTGTCCATACTGTTTTCCATACTGGTTTAAACAATTTACTCTCTCATCAACAGTGAAAATTTTTCTCTGCATCCTTGCCAATATTTTGATACCCGATTTTTGAATTGTAGCCAATCTCCTAGGTGTGAGGTGATATCTTATTGCTGTTTTGATTAACATTTATGTAATAAAATGTGAATAACATGTTTTCATATTCCTGTTGGTCATCCGTATGTCCTCTCTAAAGAAATGTCTATTGGATTATTCTTCCTAGTTTAATTAGCTTGTTATTCTATTGTTGAGTTTTATGAGTTCTTTGGTTATTTTGGCTATTATGGTCCTTGTCAGATATATGAAATGCAAATATGTTCTCCCTGTCAGTAGGCTTGTCTTTTTGCTTTTGTTTCTTCACTGTGAAATATTTGCTTTGATGTAGATCCACTTGTTTATTTTTAATTTTTTCTTCCCACTTGAGTTGATTCCCCAAAGACCTTTTTAGGGCTAATGTCATGGATGTCTTGCTTATGTTATCTTCTAATTATTTTATGGTTTCTGGTAGTAAATCCATGTCCTAATCCATTTTGAATTAATTTTTGTGAATGGCGTTAGAGAGTGGTCTACATTCATTCTTTTAAATGTAACTGTCTATTTTTCAACATCACTTGTTAAAAAGGTATTCCTTTCTGCAATGTATCCTCTTAGATCTTTCATTGTTAATCGACTAACCATATTTGAATATGCCCATTTCTGGTGATTTGATTTTATACCATAGGTCAGTGTCTCTGTTTTTAATGCAGTACCATTCAGTACTGATAATTAATGCTTTGCAGTATAGCTCAGATTTTGAGATGATAATACCTCCAGTTTTGTTAATTTTTCTCATGATTGCTTTGGCTATTTTGGGTCTTTTGTGATTACATACAAATTCTGTTTTGCTCTATTTCTTTGAAAACTGGCAGTGGGATTTTGATGGGTATTGCATTAAGTCTGTATATTGCTTTTATTTAGATGGCCACTTTAGCAACATTAATTAATCCCTAACATGACCATGGGATATCTTTCCATTTCTTTTTCCCCACTATTTTCTTAAGAAAATCTTATAATTTCATTTATATGACTTTCATCTCCTTGTTAAGTGTATTACAAAGTATATAATTCTTTTTGATTTATTGTAAATAGGACAGATTTCTTGTTATTATTCTCTTCTATTTTATTGTTTGCATATAGAATTGGAACAAATATTTTTGTATTTATTTTTAGCATGCCACTTTATGGTACTCATTAATTAATTCTAGCAGTTTTTGATAGATTTTAGGGTTTTCTTCATATATTATAATGTCATCTGCAAATGGATATAATTTTACTCACTCCTTTACAACTTGCATTTATTGTATTCTTCCCCTTGCCTTATTGCTCTCACTAAATCATCTAGCATGTTGTTAAATAATAGTGGTGAGAGTCAGTAGCCTTGTCTTTTTCCTGATTTTAGAGAAAACACTTTTGATTTTTCACTATTAGGATGTTTTATGTGAGTTTGTAATATTTTGCTTATATTATGTTAAGGTATGTTTCGTCTCTGAATTTATTTTGAGTTTTTATCATAAATGGGTGTAGAAACTTGTCAAAGTGTTTCTCTTAATCTATAGATATAATTGATATGATCACATTATTTTTCTCCACGTCCCTGTTGATGTGGTATATTACATGAATAGATTTGCATATGTTTAACCATTGTTGCATCCCCAAGGTAAATCCCACTTGGTCATGATGAATAATCATTTTGCTGAATTGTTGGATTTTGTTTGCTAGTATTTTACTGAGAATTTTTTCACTTATTATGACTAGTGAAATTGGTCTCTAATTTTCTTTATTGGTGATATCTTTATCAGCTTTTATTATTAAAGTAATACTGGCCTCATAGAAAATATTTGAGAAAGTTTCCTGCTCTTTAAATTTTTGCATGAGTTTGAAAAGAATAGGGATTAGTTTTCTGCAAGTTTAGCAAAACTAGTAAAGCTGCCTACTACTGAGCTTTATTTGGGGGGAGACTTTTGATTACCTCTTTAATTTCTTTTGATAGTCCTGTTTTGTTTTCTTTTTCTTTCTGATTCAGTTTGATAAGCTGTATTTTTCTAAAAATCAGTACATGATCTTGAGGTTGTCCGATTTATTGGCATGCAGCTGTCCATAATTGTATCTTCTGATGTTTTCTATTTCTGAGGTATCTGATGTAACTTCTCCCTTTTGATTTGTGATTCCAATTATGATAATTTTCTCATGTCTCCTTAGTAAGACTAGCCAATTGTTTGTCAATTTTATTTTTTCATATTGGTTTCATTCATCTTCTGAATTATCTTTTTTATTTTTATTTGTTTATTTTCAAATTTTTATTATTTCCTTCCTTCTACTCACTTTTGACTTCAATTGCTCTTTTACTTGTTCTTTAGATGTAGCATTAGATAGTTTGATATTTTTCTTTTTTCTTGAGGTAGACTTGGATTGCAAAAAACCTCCTTCTTACTACTGCTTTTGATATAGACTGTAAGTTCCTGTAGCTTGTGTCTTCATTCTCATTTTTCTCCAAGTACTTTTAAAATTCTCCTTTGATTTACATTTTATACATTTTATAAGAATAATTCAGAAGCGTTTAAATTATCCTACATATATTTTGAAAACTTTCAGCTTTATTTATGTGGTTGATTTTTAGTTCAAAGTCATTGAGTTTGGAGAAAATATTTGGTATTATTACGATCTTTGTAAACTTGTTGAGACATGTTTTGTTATCCAATATATGGTCTATCCTTGAGTATATTCCATGAGTACTTGGGAAAATGTGAATTGTGCAGTTGTTGAATGAAGTATTCAGTATACATCTATTAAATCCATCTGTTCTAATTTGTGATTTAAAGTTGTCATTTCCATTAGTTTTCTGCTTGTTTGATCTATCCATCATTGCAGATAGTGTGTTGAAGTGACCTAATATCTCAGCCATTGCCTTTACTTAGTTCTGTTAATATCTGTTTTATGTATTATGATGATCCTTCATTTGATGCATATATTAAAAATAATTATGTCTTCTTGCTCTATTGTCTTGTAATTATATAATGGCTTTAGTTATTACATAATGTCCATCCCTGTTTTTTATCTCTTTAATTGAAAGTCTAAGTAATCTGATATAAGTATGACTGTCTCTGCTTTTCTGGTTACCATTTGTAGGATTACTTTTAACCATTGACTTTGAGCCTATGTTTAATTTTAGAACGTAAATTAACTTTGGATAGAAACAGAAATTTGAGCATTTTTAATCCAGTTGACCGCTTCTGATTGGTAAATTCAATATATTAATATTTAGGGATATCATGTTTGATTTTCCTTTCTATTTTCCTTTTTGTTTATTCCCTGGAGTTATTTTGTGAGGCTACCCTGCAGTTTGCATAAAAAGATTCCATGCTCATAACCTGTTTTTACTTGAAAGCAAGTTAGTCTTGATCTCATTCTAACTGTCCAAATTTTTAATCTCCTCTCATTTTATGTGTTGCTGCTTCATGTGGGGTTCTTTTCATTTTACAAAACTTCCTTTAACATTTCCTGTAAAGTTGGTTTGTGGTGATGTATTCTTTTAACTTTTGCTCACCTAAAATGCATTTTTCATTTCTTCAGTTGTAAATTATAATATAGCAGCATAGAGTATCCTTGGTTGGAATTTATTTTCTTTCAGCACTTTGAATATACCAAACCATTTCCTTATGGAAAAGTTTCAGCTGAGAAATCTGCGAAGAGCCTTAAGCATCCTTTCTATGTAACTCGTTTCTACCTAGATATTTTCAAGATTATCTGTTTTATATTTCTTTCTGCCATTTTATTGATGATGTGTCCTAGTATAGGTCTGTTTGGGTTTCTTTTGTTTGGGACTATGAGTTATCAGCTTAGGGAAATTGTCAAGCTATTATTTCTTCAAATATGAGATCTACCTCTTTCTATCGATCTTCTTTAGGGAACTTTATTATATGAATATTGTTTATCTTGAAAAATAAGAGATATACATAGATATCATATGCTGTCTTCATTTCTTTTAATTCTTTTTCTCTCTTTGCTGGTCTGCTTGAGTACATTCCAGTGCCCTATCATCGAGCTCACTGATTTTATCAGTTTTCTTCCAGTCTACTGTTGAACCTCTCTATTGTGTTCTTTAACTGAGTTATCGTGTTCTTTAAATTCATTAATTCTGCTTTAAACTGCCTTGCGTTTTCTCTATCTTTGTTGTAGTTCTGTTTTGTCCTCCATTGTTTTCCTGATTCTTAAATCAGGTATCATTAAATTTCTGCTTTAAAGTGTTCAACAGGTAGTTTCCTTATGTCTGTTGCATTCAGATTTGTCCCTGGAACTTTGTGTAAGCTCATCATTTCAAGTTTATTTTCTGCCTTTTTTATCTGTTTGACATTCTGTGTTTATTTTTATGAGTTAGGCTTCCCTGGTTTAAGACCTCATTTTGGGGTGTCGAGTTGCATAGAATAGACCTTAGTTTTGTTTTATAACAATGTGCTTCCTTTAATTTGAAGTGATCTCAGCATTTATCATATTTGTTAAAGTTCTAAATTGAGCCCTGTTTTGAGACTGGAGAGTCTAGCATACAGGATTGGAATTGGCATAGAGAATACAGAAGTTCCCCTAGAGTCACAGGCATAAATAAAGTTGTCCATGGAGATAGACCCAGGAATTGAGTGCCCAGTAAACAATCAGACCACAGTCCCAAAACATTTAACAGAAGTGAGAGTGCCCAGAACTGTGTATAGTGTGTTCCACTCCTTGTAAGTGTTCCTCTGTTTTTCAGAAGAGTGGGTTTGACAAAGAAGTTCTGAAGGCTGGGCCTGAATTTTCAGGAGCTATCAGCCATATAGGAAGCTAAATTGCTATTTTGTGGACCTGCCACTTTGATGGAGCCCTTTCAGCTATGTTCCCTGTGAGAGAGGTAAAAAGTTATGCTGCTTGCCAGAAACAACCGTCTTTTAGGTTGCTGCTTGCCCTGGTTATTTTTCTCTCAATACTGAGAGATGCAGAATAAGTGCTGACAGTTTTGCATCATGGACATATAGCAGTATGAGCTGACAACTCCGCACAAATGTGTTAATGGTGGAGAGAGCAGGCACTTCTCCCCAGTGTCTTTCCTACAATAGCCACCTTTCATCCCAGGACCCTGAAGATGCTTCTCCATGCACCTGTGCTTTAGATCCCCTTACAGCTCATGCCAAGGCGCCAAGCTTATTGAACAAAATCCATCTCCAAGATATGGGAGTGCTTGCTGTGGAAGAAAGTCCTTTAGCTATGAGTGTCAGTTCTCCTTGTTGTCCCAGTGTTACAAAACAGTGTGCTCTGGGAGAAATTGGCCTCTCAAAACTTTTATGGAAGTCTGTGCTCCTTTGCTCCTTTTTAAAAAATATTTTAGTAGCCCAATATATGTTTTCTTAGTTGTGTTGTGTGAAGAGGTAAGCCTGGGATCTTAAAAGTCTGTCATATTGTTACACCCAGTGGCTTTCAATATAATTTTACATTCTTTCACGTTTTCTGTGTTTACCTCTATAGCTTACAAAATTATTGTGGATAGCTTATAGCTGGATTTTGCTTTTGATATATATAGTCACTTTGTACTAGTGAGTTCAAAGTATTTGATTTTAGGCATTTATGGATACAGATTGTTACCGGCATTTTATCTTTTCCTTCTAACACTTCTATCACTTGCTAATTTTTTCTTGGGCATGATTTTTTTAATTATTTAAATGATTCATATAAGGAACTTGTATAGGTTTAAGATGTGCTCCCCACATATATTTAATTAAGCTCACCACCATTTTAGCTCTATATTTTATTTAATTGGTTATCTTGGTTGTTTCCTCTTCTTCGGTCTTGAACTGGGGACCTTGGGATGAATGTGGTCTAAGTCTCTGATGAACTATCTTCTAGGCTGCCAGGACACACCAAGAAATCATTACCTTTTGTATATTTATTAATCATATCTGAACTATACACTTGCAAGGCAGAGAATTAGTGCTGCTAGTTTTTTTGATTATGTCATTTGATTTTCTCCTGATCTATAGGGTTTCTTCTGAGAAGTTTTGTCATATCCTGATAGGTGCACCTTTGTAATTTAGGTTTTTCTTTTCTTTAGCAACCTAGAGCAATTTTTCTTTATTGTTCTATTTTTCTATTTTTACTATGATGTGTCTTGAATTATGCACTTTTACATTTAAAAATTTTATTATTCTGCTTCCTGAACCTCCATTCTTACATTTTTGACAAATTTGTTGAGTTCTTTCCTAGTGCTTTAAAAATGTTTTCTGATCCTTTATCACTCTCCTCTTCTTCTGGGATACCTATTTTCTTTATGTTTGCTCCTCTCATGGAATCTGGTATTTCTTGCAGGACTTTTATTTTTCTCAATCTTGCTTTACTCTTCTGTGAGGGTCACATCTGTGATCTTGTCTTCAATTTCTGAGATTTCTTTCTCTATGAGTTTGTGTATATTTATGGAGATTTCCATCTTGTCTTCAATTCGTTGAGTGTATTTTTAACTGCTAGCATTTCCGCTAGGACTTTCTTCATGGTCTAAATTTCCTTAGTGACATATTCCCTTTGATCTGTTATTTCTTTTTTGCGGTTTTCCAATTGATTTTGGGAAGATGACTGTGCCTTTTACATCTCTTTCAGCTTTTTTCGTTTTTGGAAATTTCTTTTTTTGGTTAGGTTGTTCTATAAATGTCAATGTAATTATTTTCTGTTGAACTTCTGGTATCTTCCTCTCTTGGGCCATTCATGTTCTGGTTTTGGGTAAAGGATTCAGATTTGGGAATGGTTTCTCTGTCTTTAACAATGTGGCTATTCTTTTTATTTTCTTTTGAATGCTTTTTACTTGGTCATTTCTTCCCTACTCCTGTAAAGCCATCAGAGTGGCTGCAGGCTCCTGGAGTATACCAAAGTAGGCCGTGGTACTGATACTGGAACCTCTCTCTCAGATCTGTATGATGATGCTTGTCAGCTATGTTTATGACTTTGACTGTTTTCTCTCTTGCTGGTGCTCTACTGGATGGGTCGGCATGTGATTCCCCTGCAAGGATGGAGCCCAGGATTAAAGGATTATTTAATTTCCTTTGCTTGCATTCTGTTTAGGAAATTTAACCAATGTTCATAAAAACATTAATCTGTGATTGCTGGGTCTGTAATATTTTGTAGGGTTTTCTAATCAGAGTAATATTGGCATCATAAAAAGTGTTTAGAAGTTTGTCTTCTTCAATTTTTTGGAATAGCTTGAGAAAGATTGGTATTAATTCTTCTTTGAAAGTTTGGTAGAATTTACTAGTGAAACTATCTGGTCTGGACCTTGAGTTTTATGACAGGTTTTCAATTACTGTTTCAACGTCCTTTCTTGTGTTCTGTCTGTTCATATTTTTATACTTCTTGAATCATTCTTGCAATGTTATTTCCAAGAATGTGTCCATTTATTTGAGGTTATTGAAAATATCACATACATCTTCAGGTTATTCTCTTTCATTTTTGCTTCTATTTGTGTTTTTCTTTCCTCTTTGCATTTCTAGTGGTTTGTCTATTTTGTTTATCCTTTCAAAAACAGCTCTTAGTTTCATTGTTTTTAAAGTCCTTTTGATGTCTCTTTTATTTCTGTTCTAACTTTTATTATTTCCTTCCTTCTTGATTTTTTGTTTCATTTTCTTTTCCTCTTTCTAGTTTATTTAAGGGAATGTTTAGGATTTTATTTGTGTTTTTTCTCCCTAAGGTAGTATTGTCTTGTTGTAAATTTCTCACTACAACTTTTGCTGCAACACATTAGTTTTGTCTTCCTTTATATTTGACTCCAGATATTTTAAAATTATACCTTAGATGTCATCACTGACCTAATATTTGCTTAATAACATGTTTTTTTGACTCATTTGTGATTTTCCCATCTTCCCTTTTTGTTTGATTTCTATGTTGATGTCATTATAATTGAAAAAGATGCCAGATATAATTTTAATCTTTGTAAACTAAATGAGACTTAATTTTTTTCCCAAAGCATGTTGTATCCTTGAAACTGTTTCATGAGAACTTTAAATGAATGTGCAGTCTATTATTTCAGGGTGGAACATTCTTTTAAGTACTTCCCATTCAATTATAATTTAAAGCTATTGTTTTATGGTTGATTTTCTATCTGGATAATCTTTCCATTACTGTGAGTGGTATGTTTCCTACTATTGTGTTGCTGTCAATATCTCTTCTTGGGCCTGTTAATATTTGTTTGGTGTATATTGAGTGTTCCTATGTTAGCTGCACATGTTTTAATAAGTGTTACATCCTACTATTGTATCAATTAATCTATCATTATATAACAACCATCTTTATATTGGTCAGAGAAATATTTCATCTGATGTGAGTATAGATGTAGCTGCTTTTTTGATTCAAGATAGACATGGTTTCTTCATTCCTTCAATTTTAAGTCTATATTTATCTCTATATTTTTAAAGGAAAGATGAAGGCAAGAAACGTGGACAGAGGCAATAAGGTAGGAAGAGAAGAGGAAAAAACATTAATTTAGTAGTTCATACTTGTTGTCCCCCTAGTCTTGGAATGTGAAGTAGGATCCTTGGGATATATGAACTGTGCTTGCCTAAGGGTATTCCACCAGGATACACATGTCTTTATATTGCAAATGAGTCTCTCACAAACAGCATGTTGTTGGATTGTTGTTTGTTTTTAAATCTGTACAGCCACTCTATGTTTTAACTAGTGAATTCAGTTCATTTATATTCAGGGTGATTATATTTAAATATTACTACTTGTATTTTTTCTTTTGCTTTCTGGTTTTGTCTATATATGTATTGATTTGTTTAGCTTTGGGAATTCCTTCTTTTTGATAGAAATAGATCATCTTTCAACATTTATTATAAGGAAATATCTTGGCTGCAATCTCCTTCAACTTTGTTGGGAAAAACTTTTATTTCTTCCTCATATATGAGAACTTTGCAAAGTATATTAATTCTTGTCTATCAGTTTTTATAATGGAGTATTTTTAATATGCCGTTCTGTTCTTTTCTTGTCATGTAGCGTTTCTGTTAAGAAGCCTAATGATAGCTTGATATGAGTACCTTTATATGTTACTTGCTTTGATTCCCTAACAACCTTTAATAGTCTTCTTTTGTCTTGAACTTTTGATACTTTCATAATTGTATGCCTTTATGTAGGTCATTTTGCATTAGGGTAACTAGGACTTCTGTTGGCTTCACTGATTTAAGTTGATTTATTCTCTCAGGTTTGTGAAGTTTTCAGCAATTATTTCTTTGAATATGTTCCCTTTCTCTCTCTTCATGTTCTGAGATATCTATTATTCTTATTTTGGTTATCCGAATGGAGTCTGGTATAATGCTTCTTTTCTTTTTTATATTTAATTTCTCCCTATTCTTCCAATTGGTTTTTTTTCTACATTTATATCCTATAGTTCACTGATCATTTTATCCATTTGACCAATTATGTTTCCATAACTTTCTTCGCTACTCTTGATTTTGTTTATTGCATTCTTTATCTCCTGAATCTGTTAGTTTCTTTTTAAATATGTATTTTGTATATCCTGCTTGCTAATTTTATTTTTAAGATAATTGATTTATTTACTACATTTTATTCTACATTTTGATTAGTTTTTGAGCTTTCTTTTATCTCTTTGAGTTTGTTTATGATTACAACTTTAAATTCTTTATCTGCTAGAAAGACACAATGTTCCATTTTTTAAAAATTATTTTTAATGAAGCATCATCTTTTTGTGATTCCATTATACCTTGTCATTCAAAGTTCCTTTGTCTCTTCTCCCCATGAGATTCTTGTTGCTGAACTGCTGATTTTTACTGGAAAGTGGTGCTATTTTCTGTTGTAATTTTGACACTTTCACATTCTCATATTGAAGATATCTTGCTGAATCAGTGAGGTGAGGGATGACTACTTGGTAGGGGAGGGACATGGAGCATGTGGGATCGGGGAGTTGACCATTATGGTCTGCAGTGGTTGAGGGTGCTTGTTTATGTGTTTATTACTGGGGTCATCCTTCTTCTCAGGGTTCCCAGAGATGAATACAGCAGTTTAT